>PTEX01000073.1:1445960-1471359 GCA_003342815.1 Eudromia elegans | reverse complement strand
GGGGGCTGGCCTCTTCTCAGTGGTGGCCAGTGATAGAACTAGGGGAAACGGCCACAAACTGAGGCACCAAAAGTTCCACAGGAACTTGAGGAAGAATTTCTTGACAGTGAGGGTGACAGAGCACTGGAACAGGCTGCCCAGAGAGGTGGTGGAGTCTCCTTCTCTGGAGATCTTCAAAACCCGCCTGGATGCCACCCTGTGCCACATGCTCTAGGGGTCCCTGCGTGTGCAGGGGGGTTGGACTAGATGACCTCTACAGGTCCCTTCCAAACCTAGCCATTCTATGATTCTATTCTATGATTCTATGACAGCACATTGAACCCATTTATTTAGCTTCTTGGTAAATTCACCCTTGATTTTTTTTTTTTTTTTGAGTGGGGAGCATATATAAACAATGAACCTTCTGTATGTTGTGTAATTTGCTTTAGTGTCACTACTGTCCAGTTGCTTGGACCACTGGATGTATAAATAAAGATATTTTGAAGGTGATAAGGAACACTGGGAAAGTGGTTTTCAAAATTACCTCATAATCCAGGGTAGAGTAATTGCCCTTGGGCTAGTGAAACGTAATTCATACACCATGGCTGTATATCAGCACTTGGCAATTTCCTGCCTTTCCAGTAGCGCACTACAAATTCCTCACGGAGCTCCTCAGCTGCAGTACAAGGACGGGGAGAGGAAAACGTGCTGCTGTTCGGAGCAGCCTTTGGGGCTTCTCCCGAAGAGCGGGCCCACGGCTTGCAGCGCAGTATCCCTCCCTCGTGGTGCTAGCCGGGCGCTGCCCATGCCCGCTCGCATCCCCAGCGGGCCCGTGGCTGCCGTGGGGGTCTGCCTGTGCCGCACAGTGTGTGCGCAAGGCTGAGCCCACGGACATGACCGCACGGAGGAGTCACAGAGACTTTCCCCAGTCCCGTGGGTCAGGCCTGGCCCTGCGTGCCCCTGCGTAAGGAGAGCGCTGCCCACCCTGGGCTCCTGAGGAGAAATCCCTAAAGCTGCTCTAATGCAGGGCAGCAAGGCCAGAGCTGACGGTCCAAAGTGGGCCTTGTCTGGACCTTAACTCAGCTAAACCATCTTGCTTGCTAAGTGGCCATCTTCTTATACGGCTTCAGGCTTCGGCCTTTCTCTTGAAAAGCTAGCAGTAATCTGGTGATATTATTTTGGTTTCTTTTATTGCATAACAACACGCCAACAAGTACATTCACCCCTCTTTAGAAAGTTTATTTCCATCCTAATGTAATCCCTTTATTATGGTTTGCATATGAAAACTTCTGCCGTTATTTTCAATTAACCCCAGTTGTTTTCCTCACTGCAGTCGTGTTCATAATCGGAAGCAGAATGTACAAGAAAGTTCGGCCTCAAGGCAATATAATGGTTGAAGTTTCCAAATGCATCGGAGTAAGTAATATTTGTTCTTCTGAAAAGCCTGGCCAGAATGTGCAAGCCTGCTCAGCTGTGCTCTCAGAGACCAGAAGTCTGTCACACTTTCAGAATTTCTTCTGAAGCTTTCTGACCTTCTCTTAAAACAGGCTTCTTACACCTCCAGATCTGTAGATTGCCCTTGTATTGAGCTATGTGTTCATGTATATCTTAGCTTATACACCAAGAAAACAAGGCAAGATGTCACAATGATATTTTTAAAAGTTTCTGGGAATCATTGCTTCCTTGTTTGTGATCCTTAACGCAGCCCTGTAAAGAAAGAATCTTGGGTTGACCTGAGTTTAGCTATGTAAGTTTTAAGAGCTGAGCTATTAGTATCTTTTATCAGTAAAAATTCATTGCTTAATCAAGAGTAGGTTATTTACAATACAGAGGTACACTGACCCCCACAGTGTTAGGGAAGCTAGGGGGGTCCCACAGTGGTGCAAGTTTGCAGGGAAGGGAGCTACATCTGCCTGAGAAGTGCTGCATTTCCCCAACAGTGCCTCTTAGTTCTGAGGTCAGGGGGATTTTTGCATTAAATGCACTTCTCTATCCTCCATGCAGATCTGCCAGACCATTACTTATCCTCTAAGCATTGTCAGAAACAAATCTCTAAATGTGATTTTGGCCATTGCTTAGAGTGGTACCCCTACAGCCCAGTTTTGTTCAGCCTGGAACATCAGGCTTGCATGTTATTCCATGCAGAAAGTCTGCAAACTCTTCACAAGGAATGTAGTCAGAAGGAACATACGCATTCAGTTTCAAGAAATGAGGAATTTCTACAAAATCCAGGTTCCAAAATGACAAAATGTATCTTACACATATCCAGCTCTGACAAGTTGTTGACATTCTTCTCTTTATTGTTATACATGGAAGTTGACCTTAAGTTACCAAGTCTTCAGCAAGTTCCTAAGAGCATCTCATACTGAAGGAGACTCTTTCTGAGCTGTTCTATCCTAATCCCACAGTAGGAGGTGCATAACACAACATTCCTTTAGGTGCTTAGAGCAATTGCAGAAGTCAGTCGCCTTGAGCACCCTCCAGGGACGGGAATCTGGTATTTCATCTCAATAACGACCAAGCGGCTTGCGGAATCGCTGATACTCATGCGTTACAAATGCAAACTCTAATGGTTTCTCCTCAGTTTGCCATCAAAAACAGGTTTCGGCATCGCAGCAAGGAGTTCCCCAAGAGAGAGCACTGGCTAGACTGGGCAAGCGAGAAGTACGATGTGAGTATTACCTGCGAGGGCTCCTGTACCCTGACATTTCTTAAGTCCCATTTCTGCTCACTGTGTTCTGGTCCATGCCCCGAGTTCTAGCTAAATAATCCTCAGCTGTTGTCTCAACTGTCTCAACCCTTTAGCAGGTAAGGATCTGGCCAAACGTAACTGCTCCCCTGGGTTGCAGGCTGCTCTTGTAACTCCAGTGGGAGAAAGCAAAGCTATGTACAAGTCAATACCTGGATTGGAGACTGCAGGGGGAAATTCTGGGGATCTTGAACTTTTTTTTATTATTTCCCTTGTGGGACAAGTACAGGTACCTATTCATTTTAGAGTTAGGAAAATGGCAAGCATTATCTCTGAATTTTTATGGTCTTTATCTTGGTAAACCAGCCTCAGAACAAACTTCAAACAAAAACGTGCTGCTCTAATACGACTGCAGCAGTGAACAACAGGCCTGGTGCTGAAGGTCACGGCTAGTGCCTAGGGCCGTAACGTTTGTCTTGGGATCAAACTGCAGAACTGAGCTCAAGCAGCTGGGCTTGAGTGGAAAAACACTGTGTCCCCCCCAGCTGCAGCACAGAGTTCAGGCTCCTTTCATCGAAGAATCCTTAAGGTTGAAAGGGACCTCTAGAGATCATCTAGTCCAACCTCCCTGCACATACAGGGTCTCCTATAGCACGTGGCACAGGGTGATGTCCAAGCAGGCCTTGAAGGTCTCCAGAGAAGGAGACTCCACCACCTCTCTGGGCAGCCTGTTCCAGGGCTCCATCACCCTCACTGTCAAGAAATTTTTCCTTAAGTTCCATGTGGAACTTTTGATGCTTCAGTTTGTGGCCATTTCCTCTAGTCCTGTCAGTGGCCACCACTGAATCCTCTCCTCTTCTCTTGAGATACTTATACACACTGATGATGTCCTCTCTCTTTTTCAGCCTTCTCATCTCCAGGCTGAACAGGCCCAGCTCTCTCAGCCTTTGCTCGTAGGGCAGATGTTGCAGGCCCCTGATCATCCTCATAGCCCTGCGCTGGACTCTCTCCAGTAGTTCCACAAAAGAGAGCTTTCCATAGATCACTATGTCCCCTGGTTCCCAAGCAGGTCCCATGCCCTTGTGCTTCCTACATGCTGTGCCCTGTCGTCAGCAGCAGCTTGAAAGCAGCACAAAGCTTTGTCTTCTTTCTTTTTTCCTTTTGGCAACATGCGTTTTTCACATATGAGATGCATCCTCCGTTACTCATCAGTCAGATGTCTCCAAAAATTAATTTTGCCAAAATGCATTAGAATAAACAAAGCAATACAAGCTGTAGAGCCTATATGCTAGGAAAAACAAATGTCTGTTATAAATGTCACTTTTCACCAGCAACCCTTCCTACACCCACAGACAGACCTTGGGCTCTTCACAGAAGCCAGCACAAGTCCCCAACACACCAAGGTCAAGACAGCAGTAGATCATTTGCAGTCAGATCTTGTGTCTTCACCTGTGGCTGTGCTGCAAGTAGTGTCTGATTGATTCTGTTTTGTACTCCCTGCTCGTTACAGAAGCAACTTATCGCTCAGACTAAGATGGTGCTGAAGGTGCTTTTCCTGTACATTCCTCTCCCCATGTTCTGGGCGCTCTTTGACCAGCAGGTAAATTCTTGAGGCTGCTTGTAATGTATTTTTCTGGGTCAGTGTTAGTACAGAATGTTGCTACTGAACAAATTCGTGTTACTCACAGCTTTTGAAGGTTCCAAGTAGTCTTTAGCCTACTTCTTTAAATAAGATAAAAAAAGCTTTCATCAAATAGCTTATTCAGTGTATGAAAATGGATGGCACAGCATTTTAAATCTTTTAAAAGTAAGCCTAATATTTTTAAAGCTTTTTTTTTAAGGCTTCCTTTGCTGACAAATGTGAGATGCAGCTCAGAGTATAAGTGTTAGAATTAGGGATGAAATGAGATGGTCAGCTTAATCATTCAGATTCGTTGTGAATACCTCTCATTTTCACACCGAGGTCTGTGATTCCCCCGACCCCGTTTGGACGGAAGGGGCTCGCACTCCTGCCGGCCGGCTGGCACGTTGGAGGCCTGGAGCCTGACGTCAGGAGGGGCTCTGGCAGAAGCAGGGTTTGAGAGCTGGAGTGGCACGGGGGATGTTAAACATTCTCTTTCACTCTTATTTCATAAAACTAGGAAAATAAAATGTGCCGTAAATCATTTTGTTTAAATGTTTATATGGCAGAGTAAGAGAATACGCCTCCTATATATATTTTTATTATATTGCATATGCAAGCCCAATCCTTTCCTTCAGAATTTCCTCTTGAATTGTTTTCATAACATTTTTAGTGTTGCATTTAACTTTTTTTCTTTTGTTAAGGGGTCAAGATGGACACTGCAAGCCACAACCATGGATGGGAATTTCGTAGGTTACTTTTTATTGTTTTTCTTAATAAACATTTACTTTTCATATCAATTTTAATTGTTGTCATAATATTAAAACTTGTTTGTCTTTGGTTTTCATCAGGGAGCTCTTCAGATTCAGCCCGACCAAATGCAGGTATAGTGATCTTCTGTCTGACTCTAAGCACTCCCCAGGGATGTGTGTGCGTGTGTCTTTAACATGCTTTAACATGTAATATATATATGTATAAATATATAAATATTTGTGTGTGTGTGCATATACATATCTATATATTGCTCTTCAAAAAAAAGGACTTTGAAAAATGCTTATTTTTAATTCTTATGTTCCATTCACAGACTGTGAATCCAATCCTGATTATTGTCATGGTCCCAGTTGTAGATGCTGTGATTTATCCTTTAATTAAAAAATGCGGGATCAATTTTACGTAAGTTTATGTACTTACCTGATTTCAACAGAGGCACACGTTAGTGGTGTCTTCAAACAACTATATTGAAAAACAGAGATGATTGATTTCATTCATTTTTTATTTTTTTTTAATAAGTTAGATCTTTACTAGAGTCAGTAAGTGTCCTTCAGCTCAGTACATTTCACTGATTCTTTTTTTTTCAGCTCAGTTTTATTTCTGTTTAAACATAGCAATATAGACATAAAAAGTTGCTATACTTTTATATAGGACATCCTTTTTATTACCTTGAGGCTAACAACCACAGTGGATTGTTTGCAAATAGGCAAACCCAGTAATAATTCTGTTTAGACAATGGTTAACCTTAAGAGAGAGCCCAGCAAATGCTAGTTAACGGGTTATAATGTTGCAGGCAATTTAGATTTCTCAAGAGTTTAACGTGAATTAACATTGAGAGCTAATAGCCTTGCAAAATACCTTCTATAACAGCATCAGGCCTTCAGGTGGTGATAAAGCATTAGCCATAGTCAGGTTAAGGTTCCTGACAAGCAAAGGAAAACTCAGCAGGTGAAGATCTGGATTAATGTTTGTCCTAACACTGGCGTGTGCTTCGTTGCTGTGCTAGGCCGCTGAGGAAGATCACTGTTGGCATGTTCCTTGCATCTTTGGCTTTCGTTGCCGCCGCTCTCGTGCAAGTGCAAATAGATGTAAGTTCAGCCCCATGCAAGTAAATAGTGGTATTAATTTTAACTGTTAATGCAGAACAGATGTTTTTTATGTGGAAATGAGCCCAACAACATATATAAAAGACTTATGAATTATAAACCAAGTCTGTGAATGCAGAGAAGTAGAGTGAGGGAGGATATTAAAGCATCTTGCAATGCAATGAGATCAGTGCAATAAAACTATTCACTATGACTACTATTCTGCAAAACATCTTGTGTATCATTAATGTAAATTATATGTCTAGTGGGGTGGGTCATTGCATCCGAAGATCTAAACTACCATCCAGGGGTTCCAGGGTTGCAGCCTTCATGTACTGTAGAGACAAGATGCTTAACTCTTAGGTGGCTTTGGTTAGGAATGAGGAATTCTCCCCTTGATCTGAGCCAGCAGTGAGACAAACCTCATCTTCAGCCATCCCTCTTGAGGCTGGAAGGCACAGAGTGGTGCCCCTACATGCTTGTGCCCTGTTCAGTACCACCAGTGCTGGGAAAATGGGAATCCAAACATGTTAGAAAGAAAGGAAGAAAGAAACAATCAGAAACTCAGATCGCTGTAGGATGTGGGGAAAAAGCCCATGCCATGAATTTCAGGATGACGCTGATGGTAACAGGATGCCATGGGAGAGGGACAAAGAGGAACCCCATCTGGCCATGGACATGGTGTTGGGCATAAGAAAGCAGGAAGGCAGGTTGTGGTACTAGAAACTAAAACCCGTGCATCTCTGTGAGTGATGATTGCTGCTCTACTTTCATTCTTTTTCTCTCCACAGAAAACTCTTCCTGTGTTTCCTGCAGCTGGGCAAGCCCAAATCAAAGTAATAAATCTGGGCTCTGCTAATGCAACAGTTCAGTTTCAACCTGGACTTAAGAATGTGACTGTAGAACCTAATGAGGCAGTAAGTAAAAGAGGTGGGAAAAGCCAGTCAGAAAGTCTCTGGGAAGCAAGTCAAAGCTGTTCTTAACTAACAGTTCAGGATTCCCCACACTTCCCCCCATGCCCTGTGTTTTTAAAATGTTTTTGTACCACTGTGGCGTGAATTATTACTGAAAATACACAATGAATGAAGAAACAGCAACTATTTCAATATTCAATACCAGTATGTCTTAGGGAAAAGGGTTTTTTTTTCAAACAAGCTTTTTAAAAAATTTAGATTATTTTCAACAAACTAAAAAGAATCTCACTTTTGAAGAAAAAAAAAAGATTTTTTTTTTATCACCAAGAACACCCTTTAATGCAAAGAAAATTACAGTCAGTTCTAGTAAATCTCTGTTCTTACCATAAGTAATCACATACTTGAACAGGGTGTTTAGGTACCATACTGTGCTTCACAAAGAACTGGTGCAGGTTCTTTAATACTTCATAAACATGCTTATTAATGTTTTGAGTACTTTATTCTAATGAAATGTATTTAGAATATTTAAAATACCCTTGTAACAGTCACTTCTGTCATGCTGAATTCACAAAGCTGCAATCTGGGTTTGCATCTCTTGGGAGGTGTTGCTGTTTGTAAAATGTTGCCTCCTAGTCTCTCCTAGTGCTGTCCTGGTAATTAGACAGAGCTTTATTCTGCAGTGACAATAGCTGGTGGATCTGGTGCCAGAAATGCACATGCACACAGGGAAAAGTGACAGCTCTTCCCATAATGCTTGCAAGAAGCTCATGCTATCTTGAAGTTTGTGTAAAGGAAGAAAATAATGGAATATTGATATAAGAGATTAATGTTTGATGCTGAAATTAGAGCAAAAATAGAAACAGAGATGTGTGTGATCTCTGGCACCCCAGAAATAGTGAGGTAGGTTCCCTTAAAAGTATAGCCAAGCATGCAGTTGCATGGAAATTCACAGCTGCTTTATTTTTTCTCTCTCTTCAGTCAGACTATATGATATTTAAGACTTCTGAGTTGAATAGTGTATCTGTAATGTTTGGAAATCAAGCAGCAAATCCAGGGATGGACTTAATAGACGGAAAACGTCAGGCTCTTGCTGTTAAAAATGTTGGAACAAACATTGTAGCTGAATGGGTAAGTTTGTCTAAATCCTAGGAATCTGTCAATCTCCACTATCTTGTCCAAACACAGACTGTGTGAAGCTGAGAGGAGTAATTCAGGGTAGATTTTACTTTGTTTTGCTTTCTGTTATTTCCCCCAGGTGTTTTTTCCGCCTGAGGAAAACCATACTGATAAGACTGGAGAGGGTAGAGAACAAGTCAGGCTGCTGTGGAAATGTTAGTGTTTAACTTAAGCCTTAGTGAAACAGCCACTGTGGTCATCTTTAGATGATCTTATAGAGTTTTCTCTTATAGAGAAACTCTTATAGAGTTTTCTAATGAATGTGTCTTCAAAAAACCTAAAATGAGGTCTGGAGTCCTGTTCTGAAGCCTCTGTTTTTTCTCATTGTATATGATATTGCCTGCTTAAGTTGCTCTCTGACGCCAACAAAATGTTTGTGTGATTGTCTCTTCCACCAGTTGCATGACAATATCACATCAAAACCAGAAGAAGGAAATAATCTCATCAGGTAAAAGTCATGGGTATTTTTCTGGTTTTTCCCTCCTAGATCTCCCAGTAGTGTGACAGTCTCTTCAGTCTCTCCCTGGGGTGGACCCTCTTCCACAGTAGGGAATCTCCAACTGCCAAACACATCATTCAGATGTGCAGGGGAGCAGGAACTTCCAGGGCATGATCCATCTGGTCTGTCCAGTTTATCTGCCTTTGGTTCAAACTAGCTAAACCTTGGACGTGGGCATTTCACTGTGTTGTCTATGTGTTGGTTAATAAAACCAAACAGGAAAGATTTAGTACCTGTTGGGCTGCCAGTATATAATATGAAGAATACAGCATTTATTTCTAATGTTTTATGAAATACTGAACAAAATATGTATTTCTGTTGTTGTATTTTAAAGATTTATAAACAATATGGATCAGCCAATCAACGTCAGTATGGGTGACACTCACTTTGAAACCTTGCCATCTCTTTCTGCCAGTAATTACGAAGCCTTTTCAAGAGGAAGGTGAGCATTTCCTTCCTTTAAGCCCAACACTTAAAGGCATACACATACTCTCCTTGGAAACAGGGCACTGAATATGTAGTTTTATATAATGCACACACATGTTTTATACCTGTGGGGTAAACCCTATTTTTTTTCCTCTTCAGTAAAAACATTGCTGCAAATACAGCCACACTTTCTTGTAAAGTTTCCTCCAAGACGTTTGGATTTGGCAGTGCCTATACAATTATAATTAATGGGGTGAGTTGCCAGTGCTGTTGAAAGTACAGAATTGCTTTCATGGTGATGTTTTCTTTGATTAAAAAAACAACTTGTCTGTTTTGCAACTATCCCTCTTGCCCTTGATAAGATATATGAAAATTTTCTCATATCTATAAAATTGTCTAAAAACAAAAACTTCTTTAGTTACACAAATAATGATAACTTATGGTAATGATATAGTGTAAGTCCTCATGGCTGATGGCTTTAAATCTTTAGTCCTTCTAGATGCTAGAGATCTGTATAAATTCTGCTACTAAGTCATTGGTACTTTATAACTCGGTATGTTGTGTTCATAACACAGTATTGATAATTTTTTACTCTTCTAGCGTTGTCTTATGTGCATATATGATTGTAAAAATAATATAAAACCACTTAGAATACCTTTAGAGTACAGAATTTTTATCACTTTCTAATGTGCCATTTTAATAATCACTGCTACAGTGTTCTGGAAACTTGTTAAACACAGCATATGTCGAAGATATTCCACCCAACACAGTCCACATGGCTTGGCAAATCCCCCAGTATTTTATTCTTACGTGTGCCGAAGTCGTTTTCTCTGTGACTGGACTGGAGTTTTCATACTCACAGGTAAGCTTTGCTCTTTGAAGCTCTCAGTGCATTAATACTGATTTAATCCTCTACAAATGAAACTGTTTTTGGTGATTTATTGTTCTTCATGTGATGATTCCATGTTGCTGAACTACGGTGCTCTTTAGAGCCCCCTAGCAGGACTGTAGGCTAGCACAAATTGGTCTCGTCCACTGGCATTCTTGGTATCTTCCAAGGAGCTACGTTGACTTACACTGAACCATTTGAAGACTTGACCACCAGTCGTCTTCTCACACAAGTGACTTTCCACAGAAAATAAGTGGAACCATACTATCTCTGTATGGGAGATGGGACAAATGGGAGGGTCAATATATGGAAGGTGCTAGTACTTGTTCATTTTATCTCCATATTGAGATTGCACTAGTTTAATTCCGTTTTCTTCCCACGTGATCTTTTGCAGAAATTTAATTATGTGCTTTTAATACCTCTTCCTTCTGACTTTTCAGTTGGTCTCGTTAGTTGTGTGGATCTCTTCCTTTAACTCTTGAGCCTATATACAGGAATGGCTGGATCATTGGAAGATGCAGTTTGCTCCACCATGGTGCGCTCAGATTTCTCCCCTTAGTGTGTACTGTGAGATATAAAATGTACATGCTAGTTCATTGTGCATATCAGCTGCACAACATAAATGCTATTTTAGCCACCACTGGAAACACAAACTTACTTCTTTCCATAGGCCCCATCTAATATGAAGTCAGTGCTGCAAGCAGGATGGCTGCTGACAGTGGCTATTGGTAACATAATTGTCCTAATAGTGGCTGGAGCATCCAAACTCAGCGAGCAGGTAAGCCCACGGGCAGGGAGCACGCTGCTGTGCTGCGTCAGCAGACAGGAGAGTCCTCACTGACCAGCCTCGGCATGACAGCTTCTGGGCATCTGCTGCTGCAGTGGGGTTTGTAGTGGCTGTATGTGAGAGATTAAAGCATTAGCTAGGATCAGTCAGTCTGTAGAGTTAGCGTTAGACTGAACCACTCCTTGGAGCATGTAAATAAGTCAGCTTGTGAATCTGAATGAACTATACGGAGGAAAACTAGTGCTGAAGATTGTGACAATGGATGGGGAGCTTGACATTTGGAGCTTCTTCTAAAGAGAATCCTGGACTTTTTCCCTGTGTTTCTGTCCCCCCCCAACCACAAAAAAACAAACAAACAAAAATTATTATCAAATGCTACTTCAACAAGAGTTCCTATCCCATTGTCTGTTGCTTGTCATTCCAGTCTCTTGCTTGGTCTGGTGGCTTCTCTTGCAAGCAGTAGCATCTCTACAATAAATTGTTTCCTGAGGTGTGGGAAGGCTCAAAATCCAGGGCTTCAGGGTTAAAGCCTTGCTTAAAGCTATTGCCACCCATGAAGCTTCACCCCTCACTTTGCTGAGGTGATTTCAAACCTCACACCTCAGCATGTGAAAACCGTGGTTCTCCAGTTGAATAAGACTTAGACAAGATTTCCTTAGACTATTTGTGATGCTCCCTAATGAGTCAAAAGAGATGACGCTTGAGAGACAGAAGAGCCTGGCTTTGAAATAGGTGGGGAGTTCCTGACACCTGCAAGATTAATCATCAAGAGCATAAAACAGAGCAGTTAAACCTCTTCAGGTGGACAGAGCATGGACTGTATGCTCAGCTTGTCTGACAATAAAAGAAAGAAAAAGCCTTTGTCACTGCATTAGTAGAAGGACGATAGAAGCCACTGCCTGCCTGGTTTAAAATGAGATTATCTTACTCTGGAAGGAAGAGTTGAGGTTCCTCTTCCATCTTTTAGTACCGCTCTCCCACTTTCAGGAAAAGAGCACTGCAAAACTCTTCAGCATTCACAGGACTTTTCTTGTTTTCAGTCTCATATTTAGTCCATTTTTAAGTCATGCAGTATTTGAGTGTGCCCACAGTTCCACATGTTAACTAACTTTTCTTTTTTCTTTTCTTTTCAGTGGGCAGAATATGTGCTATTTGCTGCCTTGCTGTTGGTGGTGTGCTTTATTTTTGCTGTCATGGCTTATTTTTATACTTATACTGATCCAAATGAGGTTGAAGCCCAGTTTGATGAGGATGAGAAGAAACAAGCCAAAAAGGAAAAAGACCTTGAAAAGGAAGTTGAAACTGTGTCTCGGATGTAAAAAGTGTGTTCAAGGAGTGTTGTAAACTATCATATCCCATTAACTGGTTTTGCAGTAAGAGAAACTGGGGTATTGGCAAAGATCTCTGGATAAACTCCCTTTTGGGAGAGATTAAGAGGAACTGTTCTAACTTTGTAACTTAAAATGCAGCCTCTCTTGGGAAGCAAAGGGAAAAGTTTAGTCTGTCTTGTACAGAACATGGTGCCCTGAAGAAACTGCATCAGAATTTGCACTCTTAAAATGGACCTCAAGCTAAATACCAAAGCGTTATAGTACTGAAATTGCACTCAGCACTGTTAAACCCTGTGAAAAGATGTATTTTTATAGTGTATTTCCTTTTTTTTATCATGAAAGAGGCAGAGTTGCCAGTAAATAGTAACTGAAGCCAAGCTGTCTGCATGACCCCTCTAGTCCCACTGTTACTTGGAAGGTGCAGGTCACACGCTTGGAGAATTCCTTCGCGCTTCCTTCTGAAGAGCAGGAGCAACACTCCGGGATCTCCCAGCTCAGAATGGTGTCTGTGTTGCACGTAGCAGGAATTAGGACACGCAGAGCACCACGTAATATTTTATGTGCCCATTCATATCAATAAGTGCAATAGCAACAACAATAAAATTCACTGTAACAAAATACAGGGAGTAGCGGGTTTTCTTTGAGAGAACAATGGGAGCATATGATGTATGTGACAATAAGCTTAGGTCACTTCTGGCCTTCAAGGGGACTTCTGCTCTTTCTTGCCTCCATCCTATAGCACAGGCGAATGGCCACAAAACTTGGTGATAAAGGACCAAGGCCAGTCTGGCCCCCTCCTAAGCCTCTGCTCTCCATGGGGATATTTGCCAGTGGTCGCAGACCTACACAGCCAGACACTGTGCTCGTGTTGCAGCCTGTCCTGCTAAGGTACCATGCGCTCCTCTCCCTTTTGGATCCCCCTCCTCTGGCTCTCACTTAGACCTCCATGTACACATGTGTGCGTGCAGAATAGAGGAAAACAGTTAGAAATGGGGTATAATAAAACAGGACAGACTGAGCTGGTCACATGTCGGGCAGAGCCGTTCAGGTACTGACCAGGGTCTTGTTTATACCCAAGCACTCCTTTATCCCCTTATTCTTCTGTTTTCCCACATTTCCTCTCTGGACCATTGTGCTCCCTCCCACTGCCTCCTCCAAACATCCCATTAAAAGTCTTGTTCCATCCTGCCATGCTCTTCCCTGCACCCCTATGAGCCCCGTACCACCCCTTGGTCTTTGAGGTGATGGGGGAGCCTCTCCCCTGGCTCGTGGTGCTGGTGCCCCCCAGCCCTCGGGTGCTGCTCAGCCAGGTCAGTGCTGGGGTGCCAGGAGCTTGTGTCTCCCAGCACACTTTTGGGGTGCCCCGGCCTGCTGCTGTGCCCCAGTGCTCCTCCTTCGTGTAGAAGCTGAGCCTAAGGAGATGGGGACACCTCCCTCCCTGGCACCCCAGAGGAGCTGAGGCTTTGCTCTGCTTGCGGCTGAGCAGGCAGGCCTGTGGGCTGAGCTCCTAAGCCAGCCTTTTCTTTGCCACACAAATCAACCAGAAAAGCTCTCTCTTGCCTGTTGGGGGCCACCCCGGCCTTCCCTTTATCCCCGCTGGAACGCTCAAGACAGGGCTCACAATTGTTCTATTCGTTTATTGGTGCTTATTGTGTTTACGCATTTTTATTGGCTGTTTGCGCTGCCCAGAGTGTAGAACGTTCTGGAACTGTTGGGTCCCTTGCAGTGATTACAGAAGATTCTCGAATCCCCTGGATCTTTCCCTAGTTACAGACTTCCTCCCTCCCCTCTCCCCTCCCTCCAATCAGTCCTTGGGAAAATCTGCCTCAGCCAATCCCTGTGGCTGGGATATCCCATGCTCTTCCAATCATTTTGTCTAGTTTTTTCTGAAATGTTATATAAGCAAGCGTTTGCATTTAATAAAGGTTGCACTTTGGGTTATGAGATTGGCTCGCGTCTGTGTCCTCTTGCTCCGGTCTGTGGTGTATGATTGGTGAGTGAGAGGCTGGTGTGAGTGAAGTGGAACCCCCTTCCCTACCCGTGGCGTGTCTCTCCCACTCCTCCTTTCCCCGGTCTTCCCAACTTGGCTTCCCGCTCCCTCCTGTTGGATCCCTGGGATCTTCAGCTGGTGAAGTGGCCGGCGCCTGCGACCCGGTTCGGACTGAGCTGCCGCGGACTTTGGGTAACTGGGGGTTAGGGTCGGGGCGGCAACACTTCACTTGCCTGTAAAATGCTTCACCTGAACACTTATTCTTCAGTTCATACACAGGGCAAATGTCTAGTCTTTATATTGTAAGCTCTTCAAGTGGTCATTTTAGTGAACCTACCACCTTGTCTGCCATGGGGTTTGATATGGTTTATGGATAGAAAACCACCCATGCTATAAAGACAAAAGGAGGAGGAGATTTCTCTGACGAGGAGAGAACAAACTGCTCCACTGGCTCCTCAGACGCCTAAGGTCATGTAGAAGCAGCTTCATATGTGCCTAGACTATATCTCACTTTCAGTATGGATTGATGTATTGTAATTAAAACAGAATCTGTGCACCTTGCAAAAATATCACGTTCAGAAGTATGTAAAAGAACCTTACAAGAACCTGGGCAGCTCTTGTGAGCATTGCTTGCTGTCGTGGTTTAGAAACCTTGTGAAGGGAATTGGTCTTTGGACTGGGTTTTTAGGATTAATGAGGTACGCTTGACCTCTAAACTTGCCAGTGCTTGTTTTTGCCTGCCGTTATGTGAACTATTGGACTACTGAGGGATAGACCTCCCTTTTTTTTTGGAAAAAGCTGGGCTAACCTCAGTACAAAGCTTTTTTTTTTAAAAAAAAAAAAAAATGTTATTAATTTCCTGGAAATACTTGCGGCTCCCTGTTAAACACTGCTACTCTATGCGTCAATCTGATGTTTTTCACCCGTACTTTGACTCAATACTTTAGCATAATATCACTGACCATCCTGCAGAAATTAGAACACTGATAATAAAGACTAAAACTGGAGATTTAAAGGGTAAAGAACAGACAAATTCTCTGGTGCTATCCTCAACAAGGTGGTTTGGGACAATCTTACCCTTATTACATGTTCATACTTAATCTGGCTATCTAGTGCCCTGTGTACCTATCTAATGCCCACAGGTGGGTGACAGGGCAGGTCCATGCCCTGGGGAGTTTAAAAGCTGATGTGATTGCACTTCTTATAGGAGGAAGATGAGCAGAGCAGACCCTGTGTCTTCATCATCTCAAGTCATATGTGCATTTTAAGAGGCTGACATGAAGACTGTTGGCCTCAGTGGGCACTTCCCCAGTCGCTTGGCAGCTCTCAGCAGCATCCTGGTCAGAGTAACTCTTGGGGGAAGAAAGTGGGCAGGGAGTGGGAATCGCCTTGTCTTGGTAGGGAGGGGGATCGACCTCTTGGCTTCGTGACTTTGGGGAGCTCAGGGACGGGGATGGTCTTGTGCAGGAGGTCTCAGCGCCCCAGGCGGAGAGGTGGGTCATGGAGCACAGACTGGCGCTGCTCTTAGACTTGCAACCTTCCTAGGTGCTGCCGTGGGCAGTGTCTTGGCTAGGCACAGCTAAACCAGGAGCGACTCTCTGTAAAGGGTCTTTTTGGATGGGCTGCAGATGCAAAGCTGTTTGGCAGCCTGCACAGATTGCGGCAACTGGCTGCTACTATTTGCTTTGTACGGACATGTCAAACACCAGTTTGACCTCCTCAAGCAGCGCTACAGCTGCCACTGGATACCTCTCCAAGGAATCCTAATTAGTGAAGAACCTGAGCAAATAATCTTGCTTTTGACAGCAGAAGTGCAGGAAGGAAAAGGCTGGTGTGCAATGAATGCTGAGATGGCCCTAAGAGCCTCTAAAGTAGCTGTAAAGAGGCTTCTGGGGTGAAAGTGGCTCTGTTTGGGGTAGCAACACGACTGTAGTTTGGAGAGGAGTGTTTGTGAAGGAAATAAAATTGGAGCTGAGGAAGCAGTGTAGCTGTAAAAAGAATAAAGAAAAGATGCAGGAGCTAGGAGAGAAATAGAGCAGGGCAATGCACTGACAGCCTGTCTCTTTGCTGTTGCAACCCCTCGTTTGATCTTCTCCTGCTCTTAGTGGCACATAAAACCCTCATGGGATTAAGATGATGTCTCAGCCGTCGGCTTGTGTGAAATCTGTGTTTGTCCGCCTCCCTTCAGATTTAGCTGGCTGCAGTTTATGTTCCTGCCAGGGCTACTTTCCATCACAGACCATATAGGAATTTTTCACTCCAAACTAAATGTTCATTCCTTACATTTGAGAAAAACATTTTATTCAATTCTGACAAACTTACAGTTTTCAAATCAGTGCTGCTGGAGCACTGTTGCATTTCCCTGGTAGTAAAAATTGGAAATGTCTTCTACTTTAATGGGAGTCCTATTTCCTAGAGCTCTTACCTTACAGAGATGCTTCTAATAAAGGTTAATTAAATTTGTGTAGCTCCTCCAGGCTGGTACTTTACTCCAATAGGGTGCCTTAGAGCAGGCTGATAACCACATAACTGAATTTGTGATATTGAGCACATTTGTACTGAAATCTTTTTGCAAATGTGGGATGGGAACAGGGAGACAGCTCTGCTCCATGAGTCTACCAAGGTCAGATCTGGCAATATCCCATGTTGGCAAGGCCTGGATGAGCACTGAATGGAGAAGAGGGGGGCACATGAGAAACTGAGCATGGAAACCTGTGGGGAGAGGGAGGATAAGGCGTTTCTGCACCGGCATCTTGCACCTCTTCTGTGATGTGGGGTGCAGGGGTGTGAGATTGATGATGGTGCTCTTGCACCCTGCAGCAGGCCCGAGGTTAGTGGTGCAGATCATCTCCTCTTCATGATCTCACTGGGACCGGACTGCAGCCACTCACGGTGACGTTACTGTTTAGCTACAGGAATCCACACCGGGGTTCTGTTGTTGGGTTTTTTTGCAGTTTGGGCTCTTTTATTGTATGTATGCAAGTGTATTTATTGTATGCAAGTTTATTGTATGTATGCAAGTGTGATTCACCATTTGTCCACTAAACAGGTCCAGAACAAATGGCTGTGCCACCACCGAATGACTCTCTGTGCAGCACAAAGTTGATGAATTTGCCCTATAGCCTAAGTCGTTTGTGGGACACAGCTCTGAGGTGCTCTTCCGTGCCAGCTATTTCTGGCTCAAAGAGCTTGGGCCAACTAGCAGAAATCAGATGAGCCCTTGAGCCACCTCTGTCCTGTCCTGAGGCAGCCCTTGGAATACTGGAGATCTATCTGCTTCATCCAGACTGGGCTGCTTGGACAGTGTCTGTGCAATGTAGCTCGTCTTGTGACTGTAGAGTCTAGGTGATACTAAAAGAAATATTTAACTTTTACCTACCGTTATGTAATTCCCTCTTGCCTAAGCAAAGCTTTCCTAAAGCTCTTCCTTTGTTCGTGAAACCAAGCGCTGACACTGTGGATCAGTCTGTACTTCGTCTGATGTCCCAGGTCAGATCTCTCAGGGCGTGGAGCTGAGTATCATTTCTAACCACCAGATGGCAGAAAAATACACAAGAGTCTCTGAAACGGGCGAGGTGCCGCTGGGTCTGGTCCGGGCGAGAAAACCCCCCGAGATCGTTTCACGAGGATTCCTTGAAACGAAAAGCAAAAAGCAGACACAGAAATGAGACACAAAAAGCAGACGAGGAGTTCAGCAAAGCTGAGCAGAATCTGTCTGCTGATATCAGGGTGCCGGAGTGCCTGTGTGCCCGTAACACCAGCAGCTCACGGTAACTGCTTTGGGCAGGTCGAGCACTCCAAGCCATGGGCTTCTCCTCAGGAGAAGGGAGGAGAAAGCCATGACTTGGATTTGGAGTTCGGGAGGACAACGTCACTGGGGTTGCAAGAAGAAGAATGAACGGAACTGCCAGGAGATGCAATCGCAGCATTAAAATGTGAAACTGGAACCTGATCCAGGAAGACCATTTGGTGAGTTCTGCACATAGTATAGAGCAGAAATTTGTGTTCAGCCCGAGTCGGTATGTGCACGAGACATTTAGGAGGGTCATCTCTGTATTTCTTGATGGATTCAGGAGATACAGAAACAGTATAGATAACTCTTGGTAGCAGACTATGGGCCTAAATTATGTATTTCTTACATAAACATTGTCAGAAAATAAATGTAAGCCCGCTTACGTGTTTTATTTGGGCTTTTGCTCTGGCCACCTTCACAAGGAGTCGCAGCACTGAGGCAAATCCTGCAGCCCTCGCCTCCCCCGGCACGTCCGAGCAGGCAGAAGCCCCGGTGCTCACGTGCTGCAGCAGGATCCGCACCTCACACTGTAAGCACCCACTGCAGGTTACTCAGCCTGCTATCCAGCACGGGTGCAGGTAACAGAGGTGGGTGAACTCCACCGCTGTCCCCGGGAAGCTGGCTGTCCTGGAAGAGGTTGGCAGGGACTGAGCTGGCAACTGCAGAAGGCCGAGCAGCCCAGCATAGCTTTGGGACCTTGCCAGAGATCCAGGGCCAGTGGGGGGTTGCAGCAGATGTTTGTGGCTGAAAGGAGGTCAGCAAGAGGAGGTAGAAGATTGCTGGAGCAATTACAGCTGGCAACTGTCCCACGCTCACACTCTGTTGGGAGAGTGGTAGGTTCAAACATTGGGAAACAGCCTAAAAACTGCAATTCATTTTCCTGGGGGAAACCTTCTTGAAACAAAAAACTTTCAGTCTGGGGATGACTTCTTGGTTTTCACTCCTGTATTTTAAATTCCTGGGGCTGGGAAGATTGTTGTTGCTCAACACCAAGAGCCTCTGGTCATCTGTTGGCTGCAACAGATCCCTTGGCTGTCTTCTTTTGTACCACACTTCTGAAAGACTGACAGCTTTAGATACACAGCTCCGGGCTTAAACCACTGACGGGACCATTCACTGGTGTCGCTGAGAAGATGGATTTTGTGGTATCAGGGAGATGGAGTGACCAATGCACTCCATCAGCTCCCAGAGGAGCTACGCTCTACAGCCCATCGGAGCTAACCATGGGCTGTGTGACACAGCTCTGCCAGTTGCCCATGGTCCCACTGCCGCAGTTCAGAGGCCGCGTGATGACCCAGAACATCATCCAGCAGAGAGTGGATGCATTGCCATGAACCACTGCAAACAAGCAGGCCAACATGGGATTGCTAATGCAAGGGAGAGAGCTGGGGCAGGGAGAAAGGGAGAGCAGCTTCAGCACCTCAGTCGATAAAGTTGGCAGGTGGGTTGAGCGTAGCATGAACCTGTAAAAAGACCAGCACGTTGTAATGACTTGCACTGATTAATAACGCCCCAGAATAATAACTGCAACCTGTAGGCAACCATACATTTCCATGTGCAAAGGGTGTTTGCACATGAATGCAATAAACTTCTGTTAACCTTTTGCATATAACTTCTTGTGTATCCCAGTAAAAACACAGGGCTAAAACGTGTCAATTCTTGAATGAAAACAGTGCAATTAAAACTTGCTTCCCAGTTACCAATAAGATAGAGTGCAACTTGTTCTGCAGGGACAACCGTAGGCTGCAAGCAAACACTTTAGAGCTTCAATGAAATATGTTGGCTGGGGACATAGCTTTAGATTACAACATCTCATCATGATTTCAGGGTCATCCTTAAGGGATCTATTTAGTCTGGAGATTTTGGTATTCTGTTGTGGACATAGATATTAGCCTGAGTTAAGAACTGATGTCTTCATTACAAAATATGACAAGAAGATACAGAAGGTATATTTTCTTCTATTTGTGTGTGTGTGGTTTTTGTGTGACAAGAGGTTGTGTTCCTTGCAAACCTACAAAAAAAAAAGAGGATGCAAGAAATGAGTTTCAGTGAAATAAAGCTCTTTGGGGGAAGAAGCACAGTACAGAATAATCACCATCATGTTTCTTAATGAGCCCTAGGTCCTCATCTAATTTCAGTTATCTGCCTGGAATACAAAATACTTTCGGGCACTTACAGGCTGATCATTATTAATGAAGGACACACAACATGCAAATATAACGTTCCTTCCATTTCATCTTTGCTCATCCATTATGATTCTCAATACTACAAGAGAGTGAATTTCACCTACTAATAAGAAATGCAAGAACCTGCAATTTTATATGAAACTACAGCACTTCAGGGAATGAAATACATGTAGAATGGCATGTTTTACACAAACAAATCAAACTTTTAATCCTTTCTGAGGAAACCAGAAATTTAATAACAGATCTTTTTTTTTAATTGGCATTTGTGAGCCTTTAAAAAAATATCATTCGTTTAACTGCACACTGTGCCTCAGTAATAAATAAAGTCCTTTTCCAACCAGACAAACTGTTGTATCAAAACTTAAATGAACATTGCTGTAGTGTTGAGGTTGGAAGGGACCTCCGGAGACCATCTAGTCAAAGCCCCCTGCACAAGTAGGGTCACCTAGAGCACACTATCTAGCATCACTTCTGGGTGGGTTTGGAAGACCTCCAGAGAGGGACACTGCACAACCTCTCTGGGCAGCCTGTTCCAGGGCTCTGTCACCCTCATAGACAAGCAGCTTTTCCTCATGTTCAGGCGGAGCTTCCTGTGCTTCAGTTTGTGGCTATTAGCTCCTGTTCTGTTGCTGGCAACCACTAAAAAGGCCCTGTCCTCCGACATCCTCCCTTCAGATATGTGTGTAAATTGATAAGCCTTCTCTTTGCTCAGCCTTCTCTAGGTTAAAGCGGTCCAGCTCTCTCAGCCTCTCCTCACGTAAGAGAAGCCCCAGTCCCCTCACCATGCTCACAGCCCTACGCTGACACTCTCCAGTACTTCTATGCCCCTCTTGGACTGGAGAGCCCACAACTGGACACAGTACTGAGAATGTGGCCTCACTGGGGCTGGGCAGAGTGGGGGGAATCACCTCCCTCAACCTGCTAGCAACACGCTGCCTAACACAGCCGAGAAGATTACAGGGCTTCTTGGCCACAGGGGCACATTGCTGGCTCATAGTCAGTCTGTAGTCCATCGGGATGCCCTGGTCCTTCTCTGCAGAGCTGCTTTCCTGCAGGCCAGCGTCCAGTCTCTACTCATGCCTGGGGTTATTCCTCCGTAAGTGCAGGACTCTGCACTTGTCTTTGTTGAACTTCATGAGGTTCCTCTCCACCCACCTCTCCAGCCTGTCCAGGTCACTCTGATGGGCAGCCCAGCCCCTGGGTGTATCAGCCATTCCTGCCAGTTTTGTATCTGCACACTTGGCTGCGGGTGCGCTCTGTCCCTACATGTGGGTCACTGGTGAACAAACTGAGCAGCATTGGACTAAGTACTGACCCGTTGGGGACAATACTAGCTACAGGTCTCCAACTAGACAGCACCACTGATCACAATCCTCCAAGCTCTGCCATTCAGCTGGCTTTCAATCTGCTTCAGAGTCCACTGATCTAACCCACACATCCTGAGCTTGTCTAGGAGGATGTTATGGGAGGCAGTGTCAAAAGCCTTGCTGAAGTCAAGGTAGACACCATCCAGTATGCCTCTACCCAGCCAGTCGTTCCACCACAGAAGGCTGTCAGATTGGTTAAGCATGATTTCCCCTTGCTGGATCCATGCTGGATGTTCCTTATCACCTTCTTGTTCTCCACGTACTTAGAGGTGACAACCAGGATGAGCTGCTCCATCAGCTTTTGGTGGAGATGGAGGCGAGGCTGACCGGCCTGTAATTTCCTAGGTCCTTCGTGTTGACTGGAGTGACAAATGGAGATGGATGGATAGCCAGTGTTTCATATATGAAACACTGGGCAGACTCTGGGGATTAAGTCTTTGCTCTGTGCCTTGCTGAGCTGCAGGGGAAGGACGAGGAGGAGCCCAATATGGGGATTCTGTTATTCAGTCTGTCTCCCAAGAGGCTCAAGCTGCTCAGAGTTACTGCAAGCCAGCCTCTGGATGCTGTTGGTGCAGACAGCAGCTCCCCAGGACCGTGAGTGTTTCAGGTGTCTTTGCTGCTGCCATGCTCCAGTACGACAGCAGCGCCGCTCCGGCCAGGACTGTACGCGATGCCTCAACAGCCCCTCCGGAGACAAGGCCCTCACGCACCTTCTTGCAGCCCCTCTTGCCCCGCTATGACCCAGCAAGCTGGCCCCGAGCCCGGGCAGCCTGACCCCGAGGCGACGGGAAGGCTGCAGACGCCTCAGCACAGGGCTGACGTGCACCCCCTCCATTCACTCCCTGCCAAAAACGTTTCTAGCTGGCTGGCTGCTGTCCTCCTGCCTCATCTGTGTTATTTTAACCACCAAAGGAATCAAAAGAAAAAGAGGTCCAGCACAGCAGGACTAGTGGGCCTGCTAGCAAGCACTGAGGGCAGGGTTATGAGAGGACGGTCTGTGACCACACTGGTGCTGAGGACAGAAGTCTTCAGTGCTTCAGCATTTCTGCATTTTGAAGTCAGCTGCAGTATCCTCCAAGGCTCTCTTACCTTTATTTACAGAAAAGGATTAGTAATTTCTCCTTCCATTTTGACATAGATTTTGGAAGGGAGAACACAAGACAACTCAGAATGCAAACGCATACGAATTCTTGAAGTCTTGATTTGACCATTATTATAACTATATACACTGTAATGGAGCATCTTTCAGTTATGATGAACTATCCTTTCAGTCCAAAGAAAATTCACTTTGCAGCAAGAACTAACGACTAGGATGAAACACAAACCAGCTGCGGTTTCCACTTTTGCATAACTTACTATCAGATCTTACATCAAGCCTTGCCATGAGGCAGTCCCTATCAATACTTTATCAATGAGCCACATCCTGCTTAACTGACTGCAGGTAAGAATCTGAATAAAGATCTTAGATCTTTTATCTCTCCTCATGCTCTAGTTCAATAATGGCTGAACAATTTTGTCTGTGAATTGCAGATAAATAAACCTTTAGCTTGCAGAAAAAGTACTTTTTATTTAAACTATTAAAAGTCCTTTTAAATGGTAATGTGCCAGTTTAGCTATAATTATTCTCTCATTTCAATAACATAAGGGTCTGATCCTGTTCTCAGCTCAGTCAGAAGATCAGATTCTGACAACTTATTTTCTTTA
The DNA here is from genome assembly GCA_003342815.1 of Eudromia elegans. Lineage (NCBI taxonomy): Eukaryota > Metazoa > Chordata > Aves > Tinamiformes > Tinamidae > Eudromia > Eudromia elegans. The sequence continues at coordinate 1,448,152 of PTEX01000073.1, read as the reverse complement.
TGATCATAGAAATTCTGCTGCTGCTGTTGTTGTAAGGCTTACACAAGAAGAGAAGGGGCCCATCCGGCTGTACGGGATGCGTGTACGCCTCCATCAAGAAGGTTAGCAATGAATGAATCATCTGGTAGTGGCTTTTGATTAACTGTTCCACAGCCTTCGAATCAAGGATGGCTGGTGATTGCGGTGATGTGATACAACTGCTGCAGTACAAGATGAGCAAAGTCCACCCTGTTTGCTAGGGCATCTCCATAATCCCACAGCCACCACTTCACTGCAGGCCAGGGGACCACCCGTTCAGCCCTCTCCTTCTCTTCACCGCATAAATTTGTGTCTGGCACTATCCATTTATCTACATAAAGATTCTTTAATTGCTAGAACATTTATCATGCATTATATTATATAGACAGATGTCCAATATGCTACAATCTGCACTGTTTTTTTTTTTCCTGTAGCATAAATTTATTTCAAAATATGAACATTAATTTATATTATATATTACAAAATTTAAAGGCGTAAAGGTTTTGTTCTTTGTTCTACCATTGTTCTTGTTAGATAACATCAATAATAGTCTTACCTCACTCATTTGAGAAGAAATTTTAGCCTTAGTAAGGAAAAGAATGTTCTTTATAGGTAATGTATAAGAGAAATTAGTCATTGCTGTTAAAGAGATGCAACTATTCTCTTCTTTTGTAACTCTTTTTCTTGTACAATCAGCTAAGCACAACATTTCTGAATGTTTGCAGTATTGCTTTAAGCTGAAAGTGAACCAGGTATTGTAAGTCAGTGCACGAAGTAAGTTGATGGTATTTTTGCATGTTGGAAATATCCGGCTTCAAAAATAGACAGTAACAGGGAGCCATCATACTAATAAGAATTGTTTATTTTCAAAGTCCTTGTCACTGTACTAGAATGGCAGCCTGTCATAACATGCAGTCATTCTATTTTAAACATAGATTTCTGCAAGAGCAGCACTCTGGAATGTGATATGCTAGATTCATTTGTTCTCCGAAAGGGTTGAGAGAAGGAGATAAAATTGAAAGGCTTCTGTTACTTAGTCTGTGAGGAAGAAGCTGAGAGTGCGTTTAAAAAATCAGCTTTTTTTAAAAAAAAAAACAACAATCAGAAAAAAATCATTATTTTAAGATTATGTTTCAAACTAGTTGGGTTAAAATTGCTCAATGTTCAGAGGAGAAACTGTCATGGTAGCAGCACATGATACAGTAGAGGCTGGCAGAAATTAGGAGTTCTCATGCACTGTTCTTAGTTCAGTAGAACGGAGCTTAGGCTGGTATCTGGTTTGTATTTTGGATCTGCTCCTCTGTTTCCAGGTTTCCTTTGTTTCCATAACAAGCAAATCTGCCCGTGGCTCAAACAGTCTCTCGTCAGGCGAGGACTTTGGAGAATACGCAATGCAGAGCCAGACACTTCAGAAGCTGAAAACCTCGAGGCCAAAAAAGCAAAACAAATCAACACACACACAAACCCCCCCCATAATATTTATTCACTGAAAGAGAAATATGTTTAAGGTAGTTTAAATGATTTCACATTGACCATACTAGGACCTGCAGTAGGGAAAGTTGCTTTGAACCAGCCAGAAGATGTTTGTTTGTTTGTTTGTGTACATTCACAGGTACAGAATAATTGCTTTTATTAATAAGTAAATAAAGCCGCTTTATAGATATGCTTCGTGCAAACGCTGGAGGTTCCGTCCCCTCTGTGTTTTCACTCTGCTCTCACTGTGCAGGTGCTCGAAGCCAAGCCAGGCCGCAGCGCAGCGGGTCTGTGAGGGCAGCACGGGACAGAACAGCGCTCGCGTCGCAGGGGCTGCGGGAACCTGGCATCGCCTCCCGGGGCCTTCATAGTGTTGCGAGATGCAGCTAGAGCTGCGTCCGCTACGTTACTTATATACACGGCAATAGGCGAAAGGCTCGGCTATGCCTCTGCATCTGCCCACGCGTTTGTGAAATGAAACGTGAAATGGTGAAGGGGAAACCGCGCTGGATATATAAATAAATCAGTAACACCGCGTACGGCGCCCGGCTTGCTGCGGCCGCCGAGCCTCAGCCGCGCGGCCCGAGGGCAGAACGCGCTGCCCGGGGCCCGGGCGCGTCGCGCGGCGGCCCCGCCGGCTCGCTCCTCTTCCTGCTCTCCGGCTCGCGCAGGAAGGCGGGCGCTCCCGAGACCCGGCGCCT
>PTEX01000073.1:1325615-1445294 GCA_003342815.1 Eudromia elegans | reverse complement strand
GCCGCCTCGCCTCGCCCCGCCGCGGCCCTCGGGCAGCGGCGTGTGCCGCCTGGGTGCCCTCGCCGCCTGCTCTTCGCAGCTGGAGTGCCCTTCTGAGACCCCGCTGGCCTTTACTCGCCTTCATAAAAACCAAATCCAACAGCAAGCTGTGTCCAGAAGAGCACTAAGGTCATCGGTATTTGTGTGTTGTTGTAATGTTTTCCACCTATGATGGGACACCTCCCCGTGCATCCCCAGCCCCTCAAAGAAACCCCTGTGAAGGAGACGTTTAGTTATCCTCAAATTATCTTCTGACTCAACAGATATCATGCTTCATTTGGTTTTAATGTTGTTTGCTTAGGGTGGTTTCCCCATTAATCAAATTCTAATTCACGAATCTTCTGTCCTTGCCTAGCCCGAGGATTTGCATTTGAAATGCTACATTTGTGTGTTACTCGGAATAACTGCTCCATTTCCCACAAACCAAGGGGAAAATGGACCAGGAATAGTCAGTTTGAAATGATGTATATTGCCACCTGCACAATGTCTTTTTCCTCCTCAAGTGCTTTGTACTCGCATTCTCCTCTTCCATCTACCCTGGAGAGTTCTCAGCTTCTCTCTGCGCTGCAAAGCGATCCATCTGCAGTATCCTTAAGTTCACCCCTTAGTATATTTTGAAAGATACGTTCCTCCTTTTCAAGGAAGAAGTTAAATGGATAGTAAACTGTTTAAATGCTCTGAAGTTTGAATCAGAGAAGCAACAATAACGCTGAGTTTCCCTAGAAGTGTCAGTAAGTGCTGAATGGTGATGCCTGTATGCAGGCATGTTGTACTGGATGCCACTAGGCCCTCGGTATGAACTTCCGAGTGTGTGCATTTTTCACCGTGGCGAGTGTTCAGCTTCCAAGCACAGCAGCTTACTGATCTCCAAAGGCAGAGGAGCAGCAGTTCGTTGCTATGGGTAGGGCTAGATTAATGTTCCCCCCACCCCCTCCTTTTTTATTTTTAAAGTCTTTGAAATATTTTAGAACCAATAACAGTATTTTTTAACAAACAGATTCTGTAATATTTTTGAAATTAAAAAGTTGGATCTGGAGATGCTGGGGAATAGAGTGAAGTTTGCATGCAGCGCTTATATGTGTGGTTGCATGATCTCTCACAAGGCCTGTGATTTCTTGGCTTATTGAATTTATAATACTCTTAGCTATACTAAATGCAAATAGATTTTTTTAATGTTAGGAAGATTTACTTAAAATATGTGTTTTTCAGTACATGGAAATCTTACGATTTGTTTTCCTGATTATTATGATTGAGTGCTTATGAACATTAATAGCTATGTAAACATGCCCTCCCCCAATGGTGGATAGCCTAAAGTTGAATTCCAGTAATTTGAAAGCTACTTGTTAATTTTCTTGCACTGTTCAAAATGTCTAGGTCTGTTCCGCTCTGCCAGGGTGTATAGTGGTTTTGTAGTGTTTGGTTCTCAGTACAGGAGTCTCTTTAACTAGATAGGTGTTCAAACTGTGTACAGTACACAGGACATGTAATTTGTCACATCTGCTTAAATAAAGTGAAGTTAATGGCTTGCGACTTTTCATTATGTATTGAAGAGAGGAATAAGGCTTGTTTGTCTGTAGTATGCTTAAATTGCCTAAATCATGGGACCATCTTTTTGTTTCTGTGATCCCTGCTCACCACCTACCAGATTTTGCAGCAAATACTGTAAGCAATGTCAGTGACAAGTTATACAACTTTCTCTGATGTTTTTTTTCTGTACTTATGTAAGAGGACAATCCGTATCCTGGTGTAAACACAAGTAACTTCTTGCATCCCAAAAATCACATGTGTGTACAAAGCTTTTGTTATGCTGTTTGACCTGGGCAGAGTAGTACATAAACAGAAGGGAGGAATGGTGGATTTCTCTCTGAACAAGGGCTCTGATCAGTGCCTAAAGGGCAGTACATAAAATGTGAGTAGGTATAAAGGAATGAAAAAACTGTGGAGGAGATGTAGGATGATTTTTGGAAGGTTGTCAAAACCTGAGATTCAGTGTGCTGTGAAATGGACATGCTTCAACCTGATTTGAAGAAGAGTTGGGTTTTGACCTAAATTTTTATCCATGCAAATGAGTTTGTACTCAAAGCATGCTCTGTCCTTGTTTTAAAGTTTTTTTTGTGTGTAGCAAGGAGTTTGAGCGTGTGGCATGAAAGTGTACCTTGATTACACTGAACGTGTATTGTCTTCCATCTTATACTTCACCACTAATATGTGAAAAGTGCTTGTTCATCTGAAACGTGTGATGTTTATGGTAAAGGTACATAGTGGTCTGTAGTATATTTTGAAGCTCAGGAAACAATGTGGCAGAGGAAAGCTTAGGGAAGCTGCAGAACACACAACCGTAGTACATCAAGCTGTCAGACATGTGGCAACAGCCAGTTTTAATGTAATCTTCAGCACAAAATGCTAAAATTAGTAGGAATTAAGTGTTTTATCCATCCTTTTCCCCAGCTGAAAAAGATATTTGGCTTAAGCCATATTTGATTTGTTTGCACTTTTCATGAAATTTTAGAAGTAGAAAAATTGTTGGACATTTTTACCCAGCTGTGTGGAATTGATTTTTATTAGTATACTTTTAAATTTGAGCTGTGTATTATGGTAAAGTAAAACTACTTTAAATTCCTTTTGAGGAAAGATAAATGGCTTCATCAACTTTAGATACTAGAGAAGTGAGAAAAGCCACAGGAGGTTCTCCCTTTTGGTAGTTAGTTGTGTTTAGGTAGTAAGCTGCCACAGATAGGTAGGATCTAGCTGCAGCTGCTGCTTGGGTAATACAGGTGAAACAGATTTTCAGATGTGCTTTCACGGCATAATGAACGCTCATAGTGATGCACTATGGAACTGTGGGCTGGAAATGATTCTTTCGTGTTCCTTTCTTTTCTCTGTTTCTCTCTATTAAAGAGAAGAAAGCTAAACTCCAAAACGCCCCAAACTCTACATTTTTCAGATAAAATGTTTTCTTGAAGAGTTTGCTTGTATTAACAGGTGTGCCCGTATGTCAGCTTCATAAAATTCCTAAGGTGCTTTTTTAGATTGCAGCGGGACAAATTACTGGGAAAGAAATCCTCTGAGGACTGTTAAGTGAAAAGACACTGCTTTTGGCTTAGGAAATGTCTGAGCTGTAAGCTTGCAGGAAGAGTGTTTTGGGAAGGACTGCTATTTACTTGCCTGTTCTTACTCTGTTCTGTAGTTGTTTGCTTTTGGCCACTGTTGGAGACAGAGCCCTGGCCTAGGAATGTTGTTCTAGTCTTATCTGTCTCTTTCTTTGTTCTTGCACATTACGAATACTGCATTTTTTATGTAAAGAGAGTATGTTATAATAAGCAACTGTTGCAACTGTCCTGTGTGAGCTGTTCATTCAAAGTTAGTAGTAGCCTCTGCTGCCTCTCATTTCTCTCACCTGTGACATGTGTAGTTTAATTCTTCCTGATTCTATTTTTTGAAAGTTTGTGGTTACTGTTTAAGTTACAGTTTAATGTATACTGTTGAGTAACTATGAGCACCCTATTTGGTAGCTCCTTGGACTGTTGAAGTCATGGCTGATCTCTTCAAAAATATCCAGGCTGGTAGGTAAGGTGTCAGGATTCTCTGGTGTATTACAGGCTTACTCTTTGGGTGCGAAGGCAGAAGAGTTTTCGTCTTTGTGAAAATAGAGTTGGCATCTTCTGGCACTGCAGGTTAAAAAACTGTCAGGACTCTGTAGCTCAAGTCTGGATTTTTTGTGGAGAATGAGTCGGCTCTTACCAACACTGGAACTGCTCATATAGGTAAATCAACTGTAGCAAGTTCTATTGAGTATGTAGATACTGACCTTTTATTTCCCTTACTCCCCCCAGATCTTGCTGTTATGCATGTATGGGTGTGTTTAGAGTTGATTTCCTTGGGATGCACTTCTGTGAATGATTTTGTGATGATGAGATTTACCTAACTTTCAACTTTAAATTTTGATAATTAAACCTTATATATATATTATTTATGTATATTTATTATTATGTTATTAAACCTTAGTGGTGTTAATTCAGAAATTGTGGAGTTAAAAAGGAAAGCAGTAGTGCTTCTACTTTCCTAATCTTTAGGGTTTTTTTCCCCTCTGTGGTCTTTGTTGGATCTTTTCTGGTAGCTATCTCTAATATGCAGACTCAATCTGTCATTTTTTTTGGATTACCTTATTACCTGGTGAATAGCTGAAGGATTTATTAGGACATCTTTTGAAAGAAGGGCAACAGTGAATCCTCTGTCCGAATCTGTGTTGGATTCTTTCAGCTGAGTGTTTTGGAGCTGTCCATTTTGTGCATGCTTCCCAGGCTGACATTTAATTTTACTGTCATTTAGAAGTTTTTCTAGTGACCCAGGAAGTAGGAAAGGTTGCTGTTGATTTGAAAGGATGGGCTTTTGGATGTCTGCTCCAGTATCAGTCTGTCAGTTACCACATGAGGAATATCAGCATTTGCCATTCTCTCTTACTCTTGTCTCACTGATAGTGTTGATAGCTTCTGAGTGAGGAAAAAGGGCTCCTGCCAGGTGGGCTTTCTCATCAGGTAAGCAGAGGTGACTTGTGACAGGTGTATTTTTTAGGTATCCTCCTAGACCAGCCTGACTAGTCAGATGTGACAAGGTCCCATCTTAACTTTTCACTAGATTAGCTTTTAATCAGCCCCCATCATTGTTCCTGGAGAAACAAAAAGAAACAGCTATGAAGTAAATGCATTTTAGGTACTGGGGCTTGTGCTATGAGTGAGATATAGACATTTGGCAGTGGGTATTACACAGTGGTGCATTTGGTGTTTCTGAGATTGGAAATTGGCTACGTTTTAGATTTTATTTAAATCATTTTCATGCCTCTTCTGCTTCATGCTTCTACATCGTATAATGATTTGATCCAGAGATTACTTTTGTTTTGGTGTAACTGCCTGCATTGGTGGAGCCCTACTTAATTAACTGTAATTATGTGTGGATGAAAGTGAGCATAGATATTGATTATATAGGTTCATCCATATCAATTTTATTTGTGAACCCTTCAAACTGAACCTAGGTTGATTAGGGATTCTGTTAATTATTCTAAGCCTATGGTTGTTAATAACAGAGAAGATACATAGGGAAGTGTCACTTTAATGCATTGAATTTTAGATGTGGAAGGAAAACTTCTATAAATATTTTTTAATTCTTCTCATAAAAAGAAGAAAAAAAAAAAAAAAGACTCTATGTTCCATGAGAACAGTCCCAGAACAATGGAGCTTGCCCAGGAGGATGCTGTGAGGGACAGTGTCAAAAGCCTTGCTGGAGTCCAGCTAGATGACATCCACCGCTCTGCCCTCATCTATCCATCTAGTCACCCCATCATAGAAGGCTATCAGGTTAGTCAAGCATGAYYTYCCCTTGGTGAACCCATGCTGGCTACTCCTGAGCACCTTCTTCTCCTCCATGTGCCTGGAGACAATAGCCAGTATGAGCTGTCCCTTCACTTTTCCAGAGATGGAAAAGTGGTTTTTTGTGTGTGTTTTTTTTTTTTTTTTTTTTTTTTTATAAGTTACAGGTAAACAAAATTTTCAACTACATTGTGTTTAAAAAAAAAATGCTTGAGAAGCTATTTATAAATTTATTTAATTGGTATAAGTTCTTTCTGAAGAGTCATAAAAAACAGATCTTAGTTGATTAACCCTTAATCTCAACATTGAGCTCAATGTTGTGCATCAAGTAGCTTTCCAAGTACAAGATACTGTAGCTTTAAGTTGTAATTTTTGTGGGAGTCTTAAGGCCCCAAACTGGTGTTAGTTCACTGCAGATTTTGGAGCATATTTTGGAGATCCATGTTAATTCCTTATTATGATAGCGAATTTATTGTTTCCATTGGTGGCATTTCTTCCTCAGAAAGAACAACCTGGTTATGGCAGTGTATAACCTGAGTAATTATAGTATCAAAGGGAGAAAATGAGGAATGTGGAATATGTGTGTTGAATTTTTTTTTCTCATCTTAGATTAATTACTAGTGAACTGTATCTTAGTCTTATGCCTTGTTAGAACACAATCTTTTACATTAGCCTTGGCACCCTTCATTAAGTTGGTGGCTGCCCTCTGTGGTGTGTATAAGGTGGCTGTCCTAGCTAAACTGGATTTTTATGATTATGAATAAGTAAGAGTGGAAGTTGATTCCCTTAGATTCAAATGTTAAAGACTTGTTTTTTAGTTTAAAACTGATTAGGGCTTGTTTGCTTGAATAATTAGCTACTCCATTAAATATCTTAAATCTGCTAATTGTTAGCATTTCCTTGTGGTTCCTATATGTTGTTAATTTCTTTTATCATGTTTATATAGAAAATTCCAGACTGTAAATCCAGATGCCTAATATGTTTTGCCCTTTGGGGTTAATGGCCAGCTTTTGGAGAATGTGGGTAGAGCTTGATGCGGTTGAGTAAAACTCAACAATTTATCTTTTGCATTCTCTCTCAGTCATATTTCAGTCTCTCAACAGCTACAGGAAATTGTTGCTGGGTATTTTATCAGTTATTCATATATGATGTTTGTGTGCGTGTATGTCTCTGTCTGAAAGCAAAACTGTTATAGACTTCAGAGGAAAGGAAGGTCCAGGGAGCAAAACTTTGGGCTTTGCTTCCCTAGAAATAGTTGTTCTTGATTTTCAGAAATGTCTAGCTAAGCATATGTTTTTGTTTTGCTTTTTTTATTTCACCTTGATAGCTCAGACTCTATCAGAGGTCTGGATGGACTCATTTGGAGCCTTTTAACTCATTTTAAAAATGTATTGCTAATGTACTGCTCATGCAGCTAGCTCTGAGAAGGAAAAATTAAGGCTGCTTGATATATGTCTATGCAGAAATAAATGGGTTAAAGTTTTTTTGGGAGGTTGTTAATGATGTATAGGAAAGCCTTTTAAGTGATGCTTTGAAAATAGAGTGCTGCGTGAAGAACGGTGCTATCGAAGATGCCAGCTGTTTATACTGGAGTGGCTTTTAGGCTAGATACCTCTTTGTACTTGAGAAAATGGCTTGTATCCACTTGTTTGTTACATTTCTGCTCTCCAGTCTTTGTTTAAGTTAATTTAAAATAAAGAAACACTAGGCAGCCAGTGTCGTTTAAAATGGATTCACGTGTCTGTGCACTCTATTTGCTGTGTGGTTTAACATAACTGCAAATCAGTCTTATTCTAATATTCTTATTGATGTTAAATACTTCTTGGTCCTAACAGAAAGAAGAAATGGTTATGCTGTGTCACTTCTGTTCCTGTGTGAAATTCCTAACATACTCTGGCCTATTCTTTTTTCCTATTAGTTTGTAAGAGGAGGCTAAATGACAACCTGTTTCAGCTAAGCTTATCCTTACTAAGAGCAGATTGAGTACTGAAAGCTTAAGATGCTCTACTTGAAGCAAAAATTGGAACAAAGCGTGTTTGACTACTGGCTGTACCAACACATAACCCTTGCTGAATTAGAAGAGAGTTTGACCTGGGGAGTTTTAACCAGTGAATTAGTTACTAAAACCCAGTATTTCCCGTGAACTCTATTTACAGTTTCAATCTATAGTGTTGCTTTGAATTAAAAGAATTCTGTGAATTAAATTTTCATTGGACAGAATCTGAATAAATATTTCATGGGTTTTTTTTTTCTTCTTTTCTAGGAACTTTTCTCTGTATTTTCTTACTGTAAAACTGGGTTGATTTTATTCCCTTTCTTATTCCATTTGATTCTTTTTCAATAAAAATAATCCTTGGTGTGGTATCCATTCCTGCAGGAGGAAGTCGTCAACAGCTGTCGCTCACCACCTCCTCCTGCTGTAGTGTACCCTCTTTCTTTTATTTTAAATGAATATACATCTGTATTTTTTTGTGGTGCAAGTAGCCCAGAAGCTTGGGTAAGAAGTTGGTGCACCTTTCTGTGTAATGTAAAATTTGTTTCATTCACTTACGTGGTAGGTGACCCACCTAATTTGAGAAAAAGTCCAAGTTTGATCAGTAACTTCTGATGGGTATATGTGATATAGTCAGTGTATCTGCTTCTGTCATCTGAAGCTCGTTTCTGTAGGAGATTGATGTTTACTTTGTGAATGTAACACCTGATAATCATCATGTACATCAACAGTGAAATGACCTGTAAAGACCAGTAGTGGTGTAAGAAGCAATCTTGTTCGTGTGGTTTTGTTGTTTTTCTTTTTAGTTTTGTCTTTTGCTTCTATACTTTGGAAGAAATGTCAGTTTTGAAATGTGGAAGTGTGATGCCTTGCAGTTCTTGAGGCAAAGAGACACAAGGAAAACAGTGACCTTAGTCTTCCCTTCTCATTCTGAGAGTTTTTAGTCTTGCGCTATAAAATACATCGACTCTGCTGTTATAAATTATATAAATTATTAAACTTCTGGTTAGCCATCTTAATATGGTTTATTTGTTTATAACTGTTTAGAGAAGAAGGGTGTGTGGTAATAAAATTCAAGAAAGAAATTTAGTTTGATTTTGAAGCTCTGCCCTGGCCACAAATAATTTAAAAGTATTTCCAGAGTCAAAAATGACTACCTTTATTTAATTCTTACTTTTTTTTCCTTTTTTTCCCCCATTGATTTCTCCAATCCTTAAGAAGCTCATAGAGTGCATAGTCAGCAGCATCCTGTGGAAGTGTGCATCCAGGCTTGGGTGAGCATCTGTGATGAATAGTGTGTTTTGAACCCCTCCATGCCAACTCCTGAGAAGGGTAGCGGACATCTGTAACCATCAGCAACCCCAAGCCAATTCACCCTGTGGTATTTTATATTCGCCAGGAATCTCTGAATCTGCTAGAAATGGTGGCATTTTGGACTTGATCTGGATAGAGAGTGAGGATATCACAGAAGAGCTAGTGATAGCAGTTTTGAATTGACAAATTGATAGCTAATTTGGTAAAATGGAAAAGTTTTTTTAAAAAAAAGAGGTCATGAATTATTGCTTCTTTCAGAAGGACAGAGAAATTGGAGATCTTGATTGAAATCAGTAGCCATAGTAAGCTTAAGGACTTGAATATGGAGGGGGCTTGCAATTCCTGTAGTAAAAGAGGAAGAAATGGTAGAAAAAAACCCCTTTTTAAAGCTAATGAGATGAATAACCTTTCATGAACAAAGAATAGAAATAAGAACTGGAAAGAGATGGAGAAAAAGACTAGTTTAAAGTTATGTGCTAGGCCAGAATGGATAGTTAGAAGTATTTATTTAATTTAACTATTTTGGATTTCACTGTCGTTATCTGCTGAACTGTAGGGGAAACCAATCCAGATAAGAATTAGGGTTTCATAAAAATAAGGCAGTCATGTATAGCCCTGGCTATAGCAGAGTTGATGTCAGAGTAGATAATGCTGCTCTTTTCTTCAGGACTGTTCTTGACTGCAGATGTTCAGAGAGTAACCTTCACACAAGAGAAGTCAATGCATGCTGTTAAAATTTGCCAATGACGCAAAATTTAAACGTGCCCATTATACGCAAGCATATTGGGCCATTACAGAAGAACTAGATGACCTTGAGGATTAGAATTGCCAAAAATAGCAGTGCAAGGTGTCTGAAGTAGGAATCACTGTGAAGAACCTTTGCAATAGGATGGGAGTTCATTAATTGGAAATGCAGAGAAGTAGTAAGAGAGATTTCAGAATTTGTTTCTATTTTTTTGTATGTATTTTGTGACATACTTGTAGCAAAGAATCTAGCTCCTTATCAGACAAGATGATTGGCTTTGTCTTTTAGCAGCAGATATTGCTCTTCTGCAGCTGCTAGCTGCATTACAGTCCTCTCGTATGAGTCCTCTTAATTCTAATATTATCTGGAAAATGTATATTTAGTAAAAAATTATGTAGTGTCAGCAAAACACAGAATTGCTCAAAAATATTTTTTAATGTGTTCTATGCAGCCATATAGAAAAAATATTTATGAAACTGTTTATATGGACTCTATTTGAAGTATTTACAAAAACAAGACAATGATTGGGGAAGAGTCCTTTTCAGGTGTTATCTTGGAAGAACAGACAGGAATCAGTCACTCATGTAACTGAATTCAAGCCGTGCATTATGAATCTAGAGACCTGAACTGTCCATTTCTGAAATAGGGCAGGTAGGACATTAGCGACTCTGGTATTTTTCCAGAAACACTAGTTTCTAGAAGTTTGAAGTGTTCACTTCAAACATGTCTTGTTTTGGGAAGAGAATTTTGCTCTTCTCAGAGGGCAGTAGAGCTCTTTTGTAACCAATTACTACATCCTTTTGCGCAGAAAAAGGTTCAGGAGTGGTAACTTTTAAAATTATTACTTGAATTTACAAATGTTGTGATTTGAGAAGGAAAAGGGTAATATTAAGACCAGATATTATTCAACCAGTCATTTTGCAAAGCTCCTATGAAGTGTTGATTAAAAAATTGTATAGGAAAACTTTCTTTTTCTTCTCCTCCTCTTCTGCTTCTGAGGGCATTCAGGAGCAGTTTTCTGTGCTTTCTGGAGTTATTACACAAAATGACTGTGAAATAAGTCAGCTGCAGTTGTTTATAAAACTCCCAGTCTCATACTATCAGTAGTGCTTGGGCAACAAGTAGATGTTTGAAGGCTGTGGAGACCATGAAGTAATGGGCTGTTACATGACTGTAATAGGTGTTTCAGGGATTGGGGAAATGAGTACATAGGGCCCACGGATCTTAGAGCTGCTGGCAAGTAGCTTTCTTACACTTCTACTTTGTGTTTGTGTGAACATTTGTGGCACACTGATTCTGAGCAGTGCTGTCTTTTTCAGTCTTTCTGGAGGTGGAACAGGCAGCTGCTTTGGGATCTGTGTGTGATTTACCCAGACACCTTGGTCATGATGCAGTGCTGAGATTGCTGTGGCTAGGGAATGGATCTAGAAGGCCTGTGTGGATAGACAAAGCATCCCCAGCAGCTCTTTGCAGCCTTGTCATCTCAGATTATAACACTGTGTGTATGCTATATAATTCTGATTATACTACGGTTAGAGGAGGGACTTGTTTTGGTGAAAGAGAGTTGGATCTGTTGATGGCTTGGCTGTTCTCTGTGATGGCAAAAGATGTGTGGAACCTCCTGTCATTCATTTTATTTTCTGAAATTGACTTTGAATAGAAGATATTTTGCGGCCTGCGTGAAGAGGAGCGTTGCCAGCAGGTTGAGGGAGGGAATCCTGCCCCTCTCCTCAGCTCTGGTGAGACTGCACCTGGAGTATTGGGTGCATTTCTGGGATAACCAGTACAGGAGGGGTGTGGAGCTGCTAGAGAGGGTCCAGCGATGAGCAACAAAGATGATTAAGGGCCTGGTGCACCTACTGTACTAGGAAAGACTAAGTGAACTGGGCCTGTTTAGCTTGGAGAAGACAAGACTGAGAAGGAATCTAATCAATATGTACAAGTACTTGTGGGGAGAATGTAGGGAGGAGGAGACCAAACACTTCTTAGTGGTGGCCAGTGACAGGACAAGGGGTGATGGATACAAATTGAAACCCAGGCAGTTGCATCTCCATGTGAAGAAGAACTTCTTTCCTGTGAGGGTGACGCAGCCCTGGAACAGTCTGCCCAGAGAGGCTGTGGAGTCTCCTCTGGAGATCTTCCAGACCCACCTGGATGCCACCCTGTGCCATGTGCTCTGGGTGTCTCTGGTGGAGCAGGGGGATTTGGACTAATGATCTCTAGAGGTCCCTTCCAACCTTAAGCATTCTGTGATTCTGTGATATTTAATAAGACATAAATCAGGAGGAACTTCTTGGGACTGTGAAATCTTACAGCAGGCTTAGAGTGTTTTTCTTAGGACTGATGTCACTAGAGGTCTATTCTTGGAATGACATCTGAAAGCTGTGATCTCTTGCATCTTGCTTTGAAGTATTAGAAGCGGCAGTGTACTCTGATTTCGAAGGCCAGATAAGATAGTTCGTGACTGTCTGAGTACAGAGATAGATCCAGTAACTTCAAGCCTTTGCCCCTTAATGGGTGGTCTTGAGTTTGTCATGATGTGGCAGACATTCCAGTTCACCTGTGAAATTCATGTGCTTTGGAGCTTTAAACAAGCTATTTAAAGTTTCTTCTAAAATATTTGCCTCTTGGGGCTGTGGTGATTAATTATGACATTTGAGATATTAGAGTGGGAATAGACATAAGTGTAGGTGAGATGTGCTTCGTAAGCTAAATTTAATTACTAAAGAGAAAATACTGTCTCTGCTCATGTATTGTAACTTGCAAATTTTCTTTTCCCCATTTATATTTCTACAAAGTTTGGCTAAATTATATAAGCTGGGTTTATAGCTTTATAGCTTAGACAACACTGTTTTCTTTCTTGTGTGAGCTTCTCCACAACAATGCATTTCCATGCTCATTAGCATGGAGTTCCTCCTCCTAAGCAGAAGCATTTTTTTCAGGGAACTTAGTTAACTTATTAAGGGAAGGAGTGTGAGAGTGTAGTTTATATGCTTTTTTTAAGATTAACTATAAAGATTCCTTGCTATTAGGCTGAAAGGGTACACAGTGCAACTCACAATTGGTGTACTAAGAGTGACATAAATCCTTCTTGCAGAGACCATGGTAAACTAGCACTTTAACATACAGGGAAGGATGAATGTTGCAGTATGTGAATGTAAGGTGTATAGGAAGAACACTTTAATTACGGAGGTGGAAAAAAAGACTAGCTAGGCAAATAGGATGGTGTAGAATCTAAAGTGTTCTCTGTCTCTAAAAATGTTACATTTCATTTTAGTGTTACAAATGCTGAATAACTTTTCTCTTATGTTTTTAACAGACTCTAAAGGCAGATCCAGAAGAATTATTTACAAAACTGGAGAAAATTGGTAAGGGTTCTTTTGGTGAAGTTTTTAAAGGAATTGACAATCGGACACAGAAAGTGGTTGCTATAAAAATTATTGATCTGGAAGAAGCAGAAGATGAAATAGAAGACATTCAACAGGAAATCACAGTGCTGAGTCAGTGTGACAGTCCACATGTAACAAAATATTATGGATCCTATTTAAAGGTAAGATGCTTATAGCTGATAGTGCTTTGATTTTTGTAAGTATTTTTATTCAAGTCATCCACTTGTTATATCTGTTTTCACTGGAAAGTTTATGATTTGGAATTTATTTGAAGAAAAAAGAAATAATGGACAGAAGTTAATGGAAGTAAATAGTATGTCTTTTGCTATTTCTGAGAAAAAGAAACTCATTTGGATAATAACAATTTGCTAAGCTGTCAGTAATAATTTAGATTGTCCTGATAATAAAAGGATGCATCTCTTTAATTGCTGATTACTTTCAGAAAACATAAAGCTAAATCTACATCTGAATTGTCAGACAAGTGATATCAGTTCTTTTGCTATGTTTTGTCAGCATTTGAATTAGCAGCAATTTTAGCCCCCCCCCCCTTTTTTTTTTTTAGAGAGACTGAATGTAGTCCTGCTCTGAATAGTTTAAAAATTAAAACCAAGAAGTTAATTTATCTGTAAAAGGTAGAAGGGGTTTTCCAGTAACTGTTTTCAGGATCCGTTCAACAAGTCCCCTCTCCTCTACTAGTATTAACTTATTTCAGGCTCCTGTTATAATGGTGTCAAATAAAGGTGCGTATGTGGTTGTGAATTGGCTGAATATATAGACTACTTTCTATAAGGTAGTGAAAACATTTGGAAGTTTTTGGTACTACTTTTTTTGGTCAGATTTGATCCCTTTCTGGATAGCTTTCTTTTATGACCGTGAGATGGCAAGTCAGAGATGAGAGATTGTTCTTTTGAAAGGTTTTAAAGTTATGAGTAAGCAGGATATACTTTAGAATTGATTTTCTGTCTGCTTTTGCCTGTCTAGAAAATTCTGCTTTGCCAGAGCCTTCATGTTTTTGCTGAAAGATGAATCGTTTTTATGTCTGGATTTCTCAGATTTCCATTTGATTTCCCCAAAAAAGGAATTTTTCCATGACTCAGGTGATGCATAACAGAAGGGACACTTTGTCTTTTCCCTCTTCATGCTTTGCACGGATCTGTTTGGACATGTGAATCGTTTCAGACCAAATCCTGGTATTGTTACTTCACTAAAAATCTAATTGTAGCCTGTATCTGTAAAGCGTCAGGAGCTGCCTAACTCAGCAAAGTAATTCATTGAACTTTTTATCTCTTTATTTCTTCTTGAAACTTCATCTAGATTGGTAGGTATGTGAAGCATGGTATATAGAGAAAGCAGAAAGCAGAATTTCTCTCCTTGGGGCCGCCTTCTGCTTCAAACCTTTTTGTTTTACAGGAGAACCTTTGTGTGTGAAAGTAATACAAGATGATAAAATATTAAAGAAGAGAAATGGAATGCAGGAAAAATAGTTAGGAGTTTGATGGAAATGCCACCTAATAGTTCTTAACATACAAAATAGCAAAGTTTTTTGCTATTTTTTAAAAAGTTTTTTTTTAAGCCTTTTAAAGAGGCTTTAAAAGAAAATCTGTTATCAAAACTTTGTGTAGGCAGCAGTGACAACTGTTTGCTAAGTGAGAGAGGAGATCCTAGGGCTCAGTGGCAGCAGTGGGTCTGGGGTGAGCACTAGTAGTTCACAGGTGATATTAGTGCCTGTTGCTTCAAGATGAGCTCTCTGATAATGCTTCAGGATTCTCCTGTCAAGGGCAGTAGTGTGAATCTTACTGTGAACTTTGCAGCTTGATGTGGTCTTTTTCTAACAGACTGCCTAATTGCTACCTAAGGCTTAGTTACTGATAGCTGCAGGAGGATATCATTTAGCTTTTTCTAAATGTACAGCTAGTCACATTTTTTCATTACTTCACTGTTCTGTAAATATATATCTTATTTGTCAAGGCACTTTTGATTGGATATTACAGAACTTTTGAAGAGCAGTCTTAATTTATAAAGTTAAAAATTACTGTGCTGCAATTATGTGGTGCTGAAGTGAAAAAACTTTGTAGAGAAAACATTATTGTAGTAGCATTTTAAAGTAAGGTTATTCTCTTATCGGATACTAGCGCTGTATAATAATTTAGATGTGTATATAAGAAGGAAGTATTAACGTTTAAAGGAATAAGTTAATATTCTTAAGAATCTAAACTTACTTGCTATGGAAATGTGTTGGGTTTGCAAGCCAGGACTGGTATTTGTAGTTCTGAGAGTCTAATAGTCATCTGACTCCGTCACCAGGAATGTTTTATATGCTAAGATTCCACATTATGAGCCATCAGGAGACATTATTTCTTACATGTTTGTGTGGTTTAGCACTAGTCACAACAAGAAAACTATTATTTTTTCTCACCAAATGAACTACCCGAAAGTGAAAAAGTAGACAAACTGTAAGATCTTCAAGTATTTTGCCAGCCAGCACTACTGGTGTATTGATGGTTTTTTGGGGAGGGGAAGATTGGGAGTTTGCAAGCATCTGCCACCTTTCAGAAACAGACATCTTATTCTCCCAAACCTGTGCAACATGGTGTATGTTGACCATGTATGTGCTGGACCTTGGCAGGAAAGAGATACTGTTTGTAGAGAACTCTTAAATTGATTTTGTGTAACTCATGCATGGCAGACAAATAACATTCATTTCTTTCCTTTTATCCCGAGTATTCCCGTATCGTATTAAACAGGAGGGAGTAGTTTTGTGAGTATTTTGAGTTTTATTTTTTTATAACAAGTTCCAAGGTGCTGGTAAAGAATTTCTATCCCACCTGGGACTTTGATTAATATTCATCCTCTATTCCAGAAAAAAAAAAAAGTTTGTATTAGTAACAGAGGACCTGTCTTGATGTCTTTCAAAATGTTTGGCAGATTTCAAGATTTTTTTCTGTGTTCTCAAAGGTAATTGATAGGCAGTGTCTCACTGCATACATTTTGAAGGTTCTTGAGGTAGACAATATCTAAATATCTGGGATTTTTTTTTAATGCGAATCATCTATTTCTAAGAAGTCCTCCTTGTCCTGATCTTGGTCTGTCTCATGCCACACCTGCTTCGGTTGAGCTGCATGATCCTACTTGCCTAATGTGTTGAGGGATCCACTGTGTGAAGTTTTATAAAGGGTGTGTGATACTGCTGGCCTTGCCTGAGGCCTCTCCCTTTTTTTCGGATGCAGGTTGGGAGAAAAATTTGCTGAGGTTTTGGTGTCTACTGCTGAGCATATGTGGAAGGCTGATTTACACTGAGTTTATGGTAATTATTTTTGTCCTAGAAATATACACTTCTAACTATTTTTATGTACTTTTTATCAGAGTGTACTATATTCAAATTTGCCAGGCTGAATTTTCTTATTCTTATTTTTTAATATTTCAACTTTATCTGTTTAGAAATGTGTTTGCCTGTCTCAGTTATTTTTAAATTCAGATACTAAGTGTGAAGTATTACAAAACTCACTTTCCATGCAAAAGTAGTGTGAGAAACATACTACTTTTATTGCCTGCATAAAGAAATCTATTCCCTCTAGACTATTTTTTGTTATTGGAGGCTTATGTTATGTTATTGAAGGCCATGGCCAGAATTTGGTTGAGTAGAGCAATAAGCAGCAGTGGGTACTAGGTGACATTGTTACTTTGGTTATGAATTAATTTGAGGGAGTTATATATACAAAACAGAAATTCAAGTAGTCAACTTCTTTCTAGAGCCACCTTTTAAAAATATGATGTTTTCATGTTCTACTTTTACTAGAACAAAGTTTCTGTGTCTGGTAGGACATCAGTAGAGTGTTACTCTTGAAGCATATGTCAGCGTCAGTGTTTACGTGGATGTGCATATTTTGAGAGAATACCCTTCCTCATCTGTCATGGCCTGTCAAAAACCTGTATCAGTGTTGTGCAGAGAAAATGGAGTGTATGAGGAGCATCCCACTGCCCCCGATGTGATCAAATGCTCCACAGAGAGAAGAATGTCGTCTCTTTAGATCCTTATAAAATTCATTTATACTTAGTCACTGAGACTGTCTGGGTCTGTTGCCGTATTCAGATTTTAAGTAATGGCATTCACCACTTTCTTTGTGATGGAATAGGAATTCCTTGTATTTATTTATTAATTTTTCTGAAGTTGTCTTCTCCCTCCTCTGAGTTTTGACCACTATATGCTTTGAAAGTATTGCCATGCAATCTTTTGTTAGCAAAAAAAAGTTTAGGAGTCTGTCCACTCATTTTTATGTATATTACTCCGCTTTATCCCCTTTTCTCCCCTTGAGATTAGTTTATTTTTTTCTAAAGTTGCTTCTTTTTTCCTTTATTGGTCTTGTTTTTATCTTTGAATCTGTTCTAATTCCCAAAAGGTGATGCCTCTCTGATACTTTTTCAATATTTTTATTAAGAAATTTAATCACTGCTTTGTCATAACCCTATAATATTTTGTCATAACCCTATAATGTATATAGGTATGTGTAATTCAAAAAGGGGTACAGGTTTTTAATTCACTACCTTAGACATCTAAATATACAGATGACTGTAAAAATAGGGCAAACGATCACAAAGTATTCTCAATTTTCAATATAACCAGACACTAGTGATACAAACCCACTATTGAAATAGTTCTGTAATATGCATTTTTTTAAAAAATGCAATCTTGTGATTCTTCATTTCTCAGATGTACTTTTCTTTGTACTTTTCAACACAAAGCACTTTGTGCTTTTCAGATATCCTCTCTTGACCTATTTGGACATCTTGACCCAATGAGGACATCATTTCTCTCCTCCTTTCTCCTAGACAATTTCCTGTTGTGTAAAAGTATTTTAAAGAAAAAGAAACTTTTGAAAAGAGCTAACCCTAGGTTCTTAATAGACAGATGCTGCTCATTTGCCTTTCGGTGTTTATGTATATATATCAGTTATTTCTGTTTTTAGGACATAATACACCCATGACTCTAAGCCATGTTGGTGTTCCTATATATTGCAAATAAGGAGAAAATAACTTCAAATTTTTATGAATGACACACCTCACCAAATAATATATCCTACTTCTATGAAGTTTGAATACCTGGGCCCCATAGAGTGAGTTTGGGCAATAGAGTCTAGAAATAGTGATTTCTTTAGAAAAGTAGCAATTCTGAAAGTAATTTGTAGTTTATCTTAGGTTACCAGCCGAACAGGAGGCCTGTAAATAGTGCTGTGGCTCAGTGAAAGCAAACCTTGTATTGACTGGGGCCTGATATAGAAGGCAGCAGTGAGGCCAGTTCAGCATGGCTGGAAATGTCATGAAGGCCATGAAGGGCTTCTGGGACAAGAGAAGTTAGCTAGTGACTTTCCTTTTTTAAGTGCTAATAATTCAGTGATCTTTTTAATCTGTCAGGATATGGTAAGATACAATGGCTGAAAAGTCAGGTTAAGCGAATTTCAACTGATAATAACACTTTAAAGGAAGTTAGTTTAAATATTGGAATAGCTTCCTTGAGGTGGATTTTATATCATTACAGTTTTCTTAACATCATTATTTGCTGAATTTAAAGTCAACTAAGCTTTCATGCTAAAGCTTAAGTGTGTTAAGATAAATATGTTGACTATTTGCTAAAATGATATGAGTTATTTAATTTTGAATGCAGGCGTTTACATGTGACTTCAGCATGTTTTAGGTTAATGTCCTTTTGCTTCTCATGTTTCATTGCTTTATTTCGACTTTTCTGAGCATCTGTGCCTGTGCTCAGAATGCTCAAATCATCTGTGCTCAGAATGATGCCTCTCTTTGCTGTCCGCAGTTCATATGAACTAACATCTGGCTGGAGCACGTGGAGGAGATAGCAAAAGACTTGGTATAATGGTTCATTTAGGCTCTTGAATCCAGTTAGACTGTATCTATTTGGTTTAAAGAATAAGCTGAAAGCTTAGATCAAGGCAAGAGCCCATGAAAGAACCTATGAGCTATCTCTAGCATGGTTTTTTTCCCCTGTTTTCATTGTAAAAATTGGTTGGTCCCTTATTTCAGAGATAGTTACCTTGCAACTCTGAACCTTTGTTGCATATGCTCTTTGCTTCTTGCGTGTTTGCCTGTAGCTGTGCTCTTTAGTGAGAAAGGAGTCCTCTTTGCCTTGTCTTCAATCAGAGATACTGTTTTCATTGTGACTAGAAATTTTTGTTTCCAGAATCTGCATTATTTTATCTCTCTGTCTGAATCTGGAAAAATCTATGTAGTGAAATGTGGTGACTTTAAGACCTTTCCTATGTTTGAGTGTAATCAATTCTGAACTGTAGCTCTTCATAAATAATTCTTTCTGTATGAACATACTGATTTTGGGGGGACAACGGTAATGCATTTCGAAGAGAAATGAGAGTTTCTGTTAACTATATTTTGTATTAAGCTAACATTTAGGTGCTTAACCTTGCCATGTTGTTCTGATCTGGAGCTTCCTAAATTTAAAGCAATGTAAAACATTGAGTTTTGTTTTAGAAGAAATGTTTGCAAAGTTTATGATGATACTCTAAAAGCTACCCTTTGTGGCATTACAGTTAGAGACTTCCTGCTACTGTTCATGCAGTGGCCCTGCGGCCTGCAGTATGACTTAGTTCATGGGGAAAACTAGTCTATCAGCACATTTCCTCCTTCCTTCCAAAAAACGCCCGCCTTTGGAGAGATGGAGCTCCATGCATGTGCAGATTAACCAGTTCAGATCTGTGGCTTCAGCACAGAGGTGGAAGAGGGTGGCCCACGGGTTGGGAGGTAGGGGAGAGCAAGATAAGGCTTCTTGGTAACAGCTGAATTTGTTGTGAAAATGAAGTCTTGGTATTTGATCTTGCCACACAGATCCCAATGGCAATGGCGCTGGTTTCTGAAAGTATCTAGTATTAAGTGTCCTTTGGTGTCCCACATCTTAACTACAATACTAGCTTGCTGCTGGTCTTTGAGATTCCTGAAAAAGGAGTGCTTGGAGGTGCAGGTTTAATCTGCTGCTGCTCAAAGGGGAAGTGCAGCTCTGCTCTGCACTTGCTTGGCTCCTTGGCTTCCCTGCCTTGGGAGTAGGGGCTTTTTGAGCCTTCAGGGAGGTGGTTCAGCTGGCAGGAGATTAGCAGCTTTTGTACAAGGTGAGGGGAAAGAAGAGCATGGCATCCTGCACTGCTGGTTCTGATAGCTGCAAGGTTTTGCAGGAGCACACTGCTGAATCACCACTTACGAGCTCAGTTTCAGGAAGCTGACGCTGATGACGTATGTACGTGTGTGTGTGTGTGTGTATGTATATTTGTGTCCTGCTTCAGGTGGATCAGATCCACGGTCAGGTTTCCCATGTCATAGTTGTGCAAAGAGGGCATCTGGCACAAAGAAAGATATATGTGTGTGTGTTAAGGTGTTGCAGCTAACTGGAATGCAACCTACAGCCCAACTGTTCGTTTATTGTTCGGGTTTTAGTGGGGACCTCTAAAACGTTTGCTCTTTTGTTTGGAAAACAGCAAATACTCTTTGTACATCACCATCAAAATCTTACCATTTATCTTAGGTAGTTATTATGTGCACTGTATCTTTGGTGTTATATTAGTTTATACTGCTCAATTAATTTTCTTTTATAATTTTGAAATACGACATACAGTTTTCTGGATCAGTTAATTCTGCTACTAAATTGTACGATCTCAACAGAAATGTTTGTTTAAGCAGAGAAGTCACATGTTTTATGCACACAGAATATTATCTGATGGCGTGCTATAGATAACTCAGAGAAGCATATTAAAGTAGCTGAATGTTCAACTCTTAGAAGCTGTTACTTTAAAAGTTGTTTAGAGGCTCTAAACTGATAGACCTCGAAAGAAAACAAGTTCCACTGTAAATAGGCTTTAGTACTGTATTAGTTATAAGCCATTGCATTTTGTGTATTCAGGAGTGAGTGTTTTTAATTAAGTTATTAAGTTTTGTTTCTCTTTCCTTCTCCTTTTATTATTATGTTACTTATTTTTTAAACTGTTGGATAGAAATTAAGAGGAAATAGTGGTTTGGAGATGCTGAGATTTTTTTCCCTCTTCTATTTCTTCAACAGTTTCTTGAAAGAGTAACTTTAAAAGGAAAGAAAAACAAGGCAAAGGAAGCAAATGGACATGACTTGCAGGTGTTTATAGATATTATTAAATGTTAAGACAAGATCTGTGTGGTGGAAAGTGGAAAGAAAGTAGAAAATGCTGAAGGGATTTGCAGAAAATGATGTGTTTGCAGGAGTTGGAATGATGAGCTTGGTGTGTGTGCTGGAAGCTTGAGTGATTCTAGAACTGATATTTTCTACCTTAGTAGTAAGGGTTTTGTAGAAGGAGGATTGACCTATAAATATTCTTTAAAAGTGTAATGTGTTATAGAAGTGTAACTGTGAAAAGTAAAGTGAAAAGAGGAGTGATAACTCCCCAACTGCAGTGGGAAGGCAAAAATACCTTAGAGCTGCGTACATAGATGGTAAAGGGGATTGAACAAATGGGTGCCTTGATATTAGTGCAAAGAAATAAATTAGTGAGAAATATGTGTAAGTTATGCCTTAATTCTCATGTGATTTGCTGTAAGTACAAGCAGAAAGAGATACAAACATTAGTGCAGTTTTCTGGACTGCTTCTGAGAGGAAGACATTCTTGTGGTTTTTATATGGTGGTTTAGTGTCTGATCTAGGAAGGAATAATTCGGAAAACTTTGGAGTTTTGTTAATATAAGCTGCTTCAATGAAATAAGTTTAGGATCTTTAAGTGAACATAGGATGATAGATATTTTGGTGAAGTGGGGGAAAAGAAGCGCTAATATCAATTATTTATTGGATGGCATTTTTTTTTCCAGCTAGAAAACGTGTTTATCCAATAAAAACAGAGTTCACAAGAAACTACCTTTTAACTTTTTCTGCTTGCTACTTTTGTAATGCAGTTACAGAATTCCTTCGTCCAGATGAAAGTCATGCTGATATGCTTTGCTTCTGATTTCTTATTTGGGACTTTGTGCAAATTATTAACAACTGCATCTTATTGAAATTCACTGCCGTGTAAAGCTTTGATTATGGGATGTGTTCAGTGTTGTGTATTTCCTTCTTGGTTAATAGAAAAATACTGGTATTTGGAATACAACTATGTAAATTGCTTGTTCATCTTTGAACATACCTTTAAATAGATTTTTCTGGGAGATTTGTCATGGATTGCAGTCATTTTCCCACCCTCTCCACCCCTCCATAAAATAGGACCTAGATAGACCCTATCAGTTGTTATCAGATAGTTTCCTGAACAGCTATTTGTCTGGTGAACATGGAAGGGAGGAATGAGTTGTAAAAGAGGAGTAGTTGTAATGATCAGGGCTTTTCACCACCTTCCTCCCCTCCCTTTAGTTTTTTGAGTTAAATGAATGTAGATGGAGGGAGAAGACTCTGGACTCGTGCAGACTTGCAATGTTCCAAAGAAGTGCGTAGACAGCCCTTTAGGAAGTTAAATGTGTGCAGTTCTGTAATGGTTCTGCAGATTTCTAGTGTTCACTAGGTAGGGACTGGTTTTGCAGCCAGTACAAGAAATATGTACCTGTGTGATTCTACTATCAGATATGCTGGAAGAAGAGTTGTAAACCGAGAGGAATTTGGAGCTCTAAGAAATCTTGTGTTTAACATGATGTGCCTAGGCCAGTGACAGCTGACCTATGAAGATTCCCTTCCGTGATGGAAGGGAAGGCATCCAGGAAATGTGCCAAAGAGGCTGAGAAAGTTGGATAGTGAGTCACAGTAAGGAAAACATTGAGCTTGTGTCTCTACATGCTGGCATCCAAACATGGAAGTCCCCTAGATGCCCAGCAAGAGGAGTCTCTATCAGATATAACAGATCTTCGGCTTTGCAAAGCGAGTAGCAGAGCAAATGGCTCTGCAAGTTATTTTACTAGTAGGTTACTGCTGAAAGGATGCCTTTGAGGTTCAGTTGCTTACTGCTGTGACAGTTGCAAGAGTTAATTGTCAAATAGTGACCCATTTTGTTAGATTGTAGAATACATTGACTGCCATATATGCTTAGAAATGAAAAAACGATCCTTTTTTCTTGATCTGAAGAACACAGAAACTTTACGGTATTGGAAAATGGATGAAAATGATTCAAAAGGCAGCTTTAAATATATATACACACACGCGCATGTGTGTCTAATGCTGTACAATGAGGATCTCCTGGTTCAGTCTGAAAAATCGTGTTGCCTATCTCTTTCGTGGAGTACGTAGTGTCCAAAATGGATTGAGCATTTCTTTCCTTAATCTCTTCTGGATTGGCTGCCCGGCAGATTTTTTTTTTTCCTTCTTTTTCTGTCCTCTGTGGTTGAACATGTTAGATGGCTGACAGACAAACCTTAATGAAAGGACCTAAATGAGCCACATGCAAAACCACACTGATTTCTTTGATTGCAGGGACCTTTTGGCCAGCTTGCAGTAAGGACTTGTGTTTAGAAGAGAACCTTTGGGCTCGTCTGTACCTCCCTCCCCTCAAAGGGATGGCAGCCCGAGGACAGCTAGCATTCATCCTGCCGCCAAGAGACTTCAAAGGAGGTAAGCGCCTCAGAAACGCTCCCCAGACAGACTGCTTCTCATCAGGCCTGCTCCCCGGTGTGGTAATATTCTTCAGCAGAGCATTACCCTTTCCTCTAGGTTTCTGTTAGCAGCTCCTTTGTGAAAGTCTTTTCAGAAGTCCTTGAGGCCACCTCAGCTGGTTGCAGTGCCACTAATACTTATGGCATAGGCCTTGCTGCTTTAGCCCTCGTCCGTTTGTCTAACAGTGAGCCCGCAGTGTAAGGGAGGAAGATTCTTTCTTCCTGGGTTTGTACTTGGATGCATCCTCCTCTCCTCTCCTTATTTTTTCTGTTTCAGATCAGAATGAAAATTTGTACTCTGATGACTTTATGATTCTTAGGAATAAAGTTATGAAAAACCCTCTGCTTGTTCTCCATAATCTTAAAGACTTTTTGTATGGATTGCTGAATAATTTGTTAATATGTAGATTTTTTCCCTACTAATTCTTTGTGTGTGTGTGTGTGTTTACATTTCTAGAAAGCGTTATCCCATAAAAGTGCTACAGAAACAAAATACTGCATTTCATTCTACTGGAGGGAAATATTTCCTTCGGGAATTGTTTTTAATTTTTTTCTTGTCAGATACTACCTAGGTGTAGCACAGTTGTTTATATCTTTTAAATGCCCATGGAATTTTTTTTTAGCAGAAAACTTAATTTAAAAGAACAGATGTTCCAACTGTACCAAGATATTAAAAATTCAGACACAGAGATCGATCTCACACTAGCCTTTTTAGCTTTTTTTTTTTTTTTTTTTTTTTTTTAAATCATTCCATGCAGAAAACTGATAGCAATGCTTACCTCTGTTTTTCTTGTTCCTATTCCAGCCTTTCGTGAATCACACTAAAAGAAGGGCCAGAAACAAAAGGAAATTTTATTTTATTGTGAGTTTTTTTGGAAATATAGTAAACTTATTAATGAGTCTTGAGTTCTGTTTGCTGAACAGCTTTCCATTAAGGATGTGAATTTGGAGAGCACATTGGGCACTGAGACCATTTAAGCTATCTCTGTTACTACCTCCTGTGGTTGCAGGTACCCCATTAACAGCTTGTGTCACCAAAAAAAAAAAGTGCATATTTATTAGTTTCACTTGTGTGTCCTAACCTAAAAAAAGCTTTCTAGCTATGTCAAATACTTTTAATAATGACTATCTAGCTAACTTTCTTATTGGGCTCTACCACATAAACATAAAATATGTATAGATTGAATCCTGAGTAGATTGAGGTAGTTAGGAGGAAGGTCGTTCTATAAACATGGCATCTGTTTCTTTTCCTAGTTCTCATCCAAAGATTTACCTGTGGGTGTTTTCAACAACTTGTAGATCTTCCAAATTTCGTTTAAAAAAGAAAAAAAGGTTAAAGGTCCTTGCTATATTGATCAATTAAATTAGCTTGTTTTTTTTTGCTTTTCTGTTTGCAGTATTTTTTTTAATGTAATGTTGAGACTGCTGTTATTGTTGTGAGCTCTCATAATTTAATTGGAATTTTTTTTTATCTTCTAAATTGATTTGGTATTGCTTAAGTATAGTTTTTTAAAATCTTTTCTTAGTATGTGAACTTTCCAGGAGATGCTTTGTCTATGTCCTCTTTTTTTTTTTTTTTTTTTTTTTTTTTTTTTTTTTTTTTTTTTCCCCCCCCCCCCCCCCCCAGAAGCTAAGCAAATATTCAAAGAAAGAAAGGTTCACAGAACTGCAAATCTCTTTCAGTGAATTGTTCTGGTATTTACAAGGTGTTACTGAATGTGCCAAACAAGCAGGAGTACCCTGATGAAGCTGATTGCCAGGTTCTTTCTGTTTCTTTAATACAAGCTAAAGAGAATCACAGTTTATTTTTAATAAGAGGTTGCCCTCTTCAGTGAGCAAGTGAGAAGGAAGTCAAGGCTCTCTACTTCATCTGAACTGCTTTCTGGTATCAGTGAAAGGCTTTAAAAATAAGTTTATGCATACTTTTCTAGGAATTCAGAAGGGTAGAATCAAGGCTTAGAGTTTGAAGTCTACTTACTAGTCTTTAATGAAATATCTGTCATACACATACATTTTTATAAATTGGGAGGGCTGGCTGTATGTGGGAAGTGTTTTTTGAAGGCTCTGGGATTCTTGAAATACTTGAAGAATTCCTTTTGATGGTAAATCTGGTTATTGCTATGTAAATTTTTCCTGGAGGGAGCTTTTCAAAGTAGTGTTCCTTCTCTTTGAAGCCTTTCAAATTGATAATAAAATTCATTTTCTTGGTTTAAGAAGCAAATCAGTCTGAACTGCAGTCTTTAATAGTCTGCTAGATGTTCTGCTTTGACGTAGCTAATTTTTTGCTCGTACTATCTTGAATAGATTATCTTAACCTGTATTTCTTAGCAGCTACTTTTGGTCTTTTTATACCTCAAAAACTCCACAGCAGGATATTAATTTCCAAGGTTAAAATTAGCTAATTTATTATAGGTGTTGATGTTTCCATTATCCCTCACTTTTCTAGGAACCTTGGAACTTGAGGATCCTGATCTGGAACATGAATCATCAGTTGCAATCAGAAGAAGGAGGGAGGACTTCTCTGGTGCCTGGGGGAACCTGGGTGCCTATAGCTTTGAGCTTTCATTAAAGAGTTTCTTTTGTTTTTAAAAGCCAACAATTATCTTTCCAGACCATCTGCCCTTCACAAAAACTTCCCATAGATTTTTTTTTTTAAATAAATCTCTAATGACATTTACAAATAGATTCTCTCCTTATAAGCTGAAACGTGAGCCTATACAAGTTTATATTCTAGTAGTAGGTGGAAATAGATAAAAACACATAAACAAGATGAATAGCTTGTCAAAAAAAAAAAAATTGCTGTGACACATTAACCAAATGATGGAACTTAATATGTCCTCCTAGGAAGGGCTGGAATGACAGGAACATTCTTTATTTTCTGTAATGAGGCTGAAGAACTTTTTGTTGTCAGGTATGCAAGAAGAAATAGCAGTCCCTAGTGTCATTGTATTTAAAAGCAAAATGCTGCTTTATCATTTAGAAGCAGAAGACTCTGCTTTCTTAGAAGAGTAGTGTGATTTGACACTGAATACTTTTTGCCTGGTTTATCTTCTGTGAAGACCATTCTAAGAGCTAATAAAAACATAGCTGTTCTTTGTGTGACTAGATCTGGAGCAGTAGGGTCAGTGTGGCCATTTGTAATGGGAAGAGTTTGATTATTTGGAACATATGCTAATAGAGTTGTTGCTCAAACCTGGGAGAAACTACCATGTGGATAACTTATTGTGCAGTTTTATCCTGTCTCATCCCTTTAATCTATCAAAAGAGTTGTTAAATGATGTTGAGCGACATCAGGGTAGGCTTTTTGAATTTCATAGGCCATTGCCTACCTTCCTTGCCCAAGGATTGTGGGGTGGAAAGAATGGCATGAAAGCAGGTGGTGGCATGCTGTTTATTATTCACTTTTTACTTGGATTAGATTTTTAAATTGAGCCAGTAATATAAATGTGTAATACTTACAATTAGGCAAGAAGTAACAAGATTCTTGGTCACAGAATAGTAGAATTGTTAAGGTTGGAAGGGACCTTTAGAGATCTCCAGTGCAAGCCTCCTGCACAGGCAGGGTCACCTAGAGCATGTGGCACCGCATTGCATCCAAGCGGGTCTTGAATATCTCCAGAGAAGGAGACTGTAACCCCTGAGAAAGATCAGCATGCAGTCTTTGTTGGAACTATGTATCTGCTGAACAGACCTATATTTACACTTTTCTGCTAATAAGAAAACTTTGGTCAAATGGAAGTCTGCTTTCATATTAATTTATGGATCTAGAAGTTGAATAGTCCACTAGCAATTTGGAAATTCACAGATCTGATGAGTTTCAAGAATCTAGTATCAGTTATGTCAGGTCAAGGGTGCCTTTTCTCTAATAGCTGAAAACAGCTGTTTTCTTATATGTGTCAGAGTACTTAATATTCTTTATAAAATAAGCTCTTGGGAAAAGATCTTGAAAACATAAGTGTAACTGGGGAGATTTTGGTGCTTCCTGATGCTTGTTTTCAAGTTTGGGAGGGCTGGTGATCTTTAGTGTTGGTCTGAAATAGTTTGGCCTCTGCTAAGGGAAGCAAAATAGCCACAAAGACAAGTGCCATTTCCTGTCACTGTCTCAGTTGTTTAATTTATGATGTCCTACAAAAATACATGTATTTTCTGATCACTCTATCTTTTATCTGCATATAAACTCTCTTATGTCCTATGTGAGTTATTGTTAACGACAGGGATCTAAGGACATCGTCTCTGTCATCCTGTACGACAAGGCATCCTCTCCCAATGCAGATGCATATTCACTACTGCACAAAGAGTTTCTGACTGAACTTAGTGATTTTGAGAAAAGGAGGAACTTGTTCATACGAGTGATCACGTTCTTCAGGATGTAGGTTTTTTTGATCGACTCTTTCATCCACTTTTTAGGAAGGCTCTGGTGTTATGTCCTTGTGCCACCTGGTGGCTCTACAGGACAGTGCGGGCTTTGGATGTGTAATAAAAAATGCAGGTATGAAATAGGGTGGCCTCCAAGAGCTTTCCTTCGGAAGCAGTTTTGCTTAAAGTAAGAGAGGAGAAATTCTTTATCTCTGAATCATGTCTTTGAAGTCAGGCATCTAAGAATCAGTGTCCAAATTGTTTAGAAGGTTCTAGGTTGGTACGGTGGCTTTGCAATACTTCAGTTTTTTTTTTTCCTACTACTCTGTAGCTCAAATTAAGCTAGTTCTTACTTTCATTAAAAAATACATTATATTGTTTCAATTATATAACTTCTAGGTTGTTATTTTGGTCCTTGCCCTTTTGACATGAGTTACGAGTGTGTGAAGACAGATTTTCTGTGGAACTTGGAGACATTTGGTCTCCAGAAAGGGCAGAGTAACTGCTCTTTTAGATTGCAGTGGTGTCCCTTTGCCAAGCCTAGGGGCATTAAAGAAAATCATCATGTGCCTGTGTTGAAAAAGGAAATGTTGCCTGTGCTGTTTTATGTTTATAGTAGAGTAATAACCCAGAATTTGGATTGATGCTTCAGCATGGCCCCACTGTATTTGGAAGAAACCTCAGTGATCTGTTGTGATAGATTCTTAAAAGAAGAAAACTGCTCTAATTGCACATCTTAAAAGCAGAACACCTGATGGCTCCGTATACAAGTGTGAGTTGTGTTTTAGTTGAAAGTGTCATATATAAGTGCTTTTTCTGTTTAGTCGCTGAAGGTAATGTAGTCCTTCTGGAGTGAAAGAAGGAGGTACACTGCTGTAGTGGTGCCAAGCTTCATTGTCAGTAATGCTTTGGTTATCTTGTGCTGTTGCCAAGCAGCATAAAATAAGTGTATATGGGTTACTGGTTCTAAAAGTGAACTAAATTTTAACAAATTGCTTCATAGAATCTCACTAGAAGCATTACTTTGTATTTTCTTAATAAACATTATTGTATGCTGATTTTAGATAAGAAAGACAGGAATATCAACTTCAGCAGGGCTTAGTTAGAGTGGCAGTAAGGATCTCTGTAATAGCATTTGTTTCAGTTCAGATATGATAATGAAAACTTAATTTGTGTGTGAAGGGAGATAGTATTCTTGTGGTGGGAGGAGAGGAGCGTTTAAGATATGTTTGGTTGAATCTAAGGCTGTATGTATAAAGCTGTCAGAATCATAATATCTAACTATTGCTTTGCCTCACTCGAGGGTACGATGTGGTTATATAAGTGCCTTAATTGCATTTTTGGACTTTACAAATTTTTAGATTAATTTTAATGTGTCTTACTACTAAGTTTCCGGATGCATAACTCTCTTATTGTAAACTCAGAAATGTGCCCCTGAAGAGTTGCTTGTGAAAGTTTTAGGAGGAAAGACTGAGTAAACTTGATTGATAAAGTTGACATATTAGTGCTCAGGTTATCATTGAATACTGTGCGTACACAATACTGCACAG
Source organism: Eudromia elegans (assembly GCA_003342815.1). NCBI lineage: Eukaryota > Metazoa > Chordata > Aves > Tinamiformes > Tinamidae > Eudromia > Eudromia elegans. Next base: position 1,415,937 of record PTEX01000073.1, on the reverse strand, counting down.
TATACAGAACACTTTATGCTGTCATAAAAGAGGCTTAAAAGGTATTCTTACTGCCTTTGATTTCGTGTTGACTGAACTCAGGAACATTTCTGAAAGTGAAATGATGCAGAATAAGTGACTTTTGAAAAGTACATTTGTTCTGAAACTTACTGGGATTGGCAGCTTTAACCAGAAGGTCAAATCTGGGGAAAATGGAGCAGCAAAGTAGTTATTTTGTGATTTCAAAGTATTCTCTTAAAATGTGAATAATTGTTTTAGTGTCTGTGGTTAATCATCAGGGGTTAATCATCATGAAAGAACTTTACAAAAAATGTAATGTAGACTTTCCATTTTATTTATTTCTGTAAAAGCTGTGTTCTGCTTCTCAAAATAATTTTGAAAAGACTGTCAAATACCATTAGTTGACTCCTGAAGAACAAGTATGATGATAGTCTGATGTGTATAATAGAAAGAGCAGGTGGTGAAGGAACTCAAGTCTAGGGTCTTACCTGCAAATAGGCCGAGCTGTGAAAATGGAGAGTGAAGGACTGTGTGCTTCGACTTCTCAAAGATGCCTTCTGAGAACAGAGGACAGATGCGGATGTAACTGCAGCTCTGACAAGGACCAAAGGGATTACAAACGGCTAGAGTTTTCAAGTTTGTTCTGTTTTTTAAGTTACATTCTGCAGCTGCTTGCTCATTCTTGCACATGCACTTGTTGCTCTCCCTCTCTCTCTTCTTAGACATCTCTCTAGGTCAGAGGGTCTTACAGCCCTGGCTGTCAGTACTGTGCTTACATTCACTTTAATCTGCAAAATAGAAGTTAATTAATCTTTTTATTTATGTGCTCCAGGCTTTATGAGAGGTGCTTATGCTTTTATTGCTGAATTTCTATAAGTGGTGTATTAAGGAGTTAAAATTAATAAACTGTAATATAATGTGACAGTCAAATTATATGGGTCGTGCAGCAATTTCACATGAATGTCTGTCTCATAGATATAGCTTTGCTTTAATTCCTGTCTCAAGGGTTCTTCTGCAAGGGAAAAGGGGACTTACTGCTTTTCTTAGTGTAGTTTGGTCCGCCCAGAAGTGAATTATTGGGTCCTCCTTACTGTAATATCCTGTACATATTATATTGTATATTCTGTAATACAGCAGGCTTTACCTTGGAAAGATACTGGCTTAATTTCTTTTAGTTTTTATAAATGTATGAGCAGTGATTCTTTAAATACTGTGAGGTATTTCAGAGAATGCTAACCGTTCCCAAACATTATTTTAGTTGGCAAAACTAACAAATTGCTGTAGCCATCTTAAATAATCTTTATTCTCTATCTTTCTCACTCATTTTGTCTTTCTTGAGCGTAGTTGTCCAGAATTTTATACTGTATATCAGATGGACAATCATCACAAAAAAACCTTCCAATATTCTTCCTTAATTCATAGCTTACCTATTTCTGATCCGTCTTTCAAGAGAATGAAACAACTTCATGATTTGAACAACCATTTTAAATGAAATTCAATCTAGGCGGATGTCAAGCTTATTAAAGGAAATATTTTGAAGGAAGTGGAAACAAGACATTTTATATTAATAAGAGGAAGTGTATTTTATGTAATTAGTACTTGGTATTCTGAATAGCTATATCAGAATTTGTTAATGTGTTTCTTCTCCATTTGCACTGTGTAACCACCATCTTGTTTTCTGTCCCAGCAAATACTTAAGCAGTACATGCTAATGACAAAGGAACTTCATAGGAACAGGAAGGTTGGGGGTGGCTTTGGGAAGCTGTTATCCTGATTAAATCAGAGCCTCAGAATACTTGTTTGGCTGGTATTAAGGAGAATTTTCTGGATTTCTGGGTGATAACTGTATCTCTATTCCAGATGCTATCTGTATTCTAGCAGTATTAGTATCAGTACACAAAACAGGCGCCATGAGCTGAGCTTCAATATGATGTTAAGAGTATAAGTCAGTTATTGCAGTAATTAACTTCTAGTGGTTGTGCTGTTATACTCTGATAAATATGATGTAGCTTTCCACTTGTTAAATTAATACAACAGAATTAAAATAATTGTTCTCAAGTGAGTTTAACAGCCTGTGACAGGTTAACTTTATTCCTCATCAGATGGGGCTAAAAATAGTATCATATCTAGCTTTCAAAAGTATTTTGGGGGTACAGCTAAACAGGGGTGGTGTTTCAAAATAATCAATACTTTCCTCAGCAAAAAGGATGAAATGAGGCTTGTTATAACTTAATAAAGAATTGCTTCTTTTTTCCTTAATACTGTTTTTTGTTGTTTTTTTGTCTTCCAGGATACAAAGCTATGGATAATAATGGAATATCTTGGGGGAGGCTCTGCCCTTGATCTTGTAAGCAAATTTATTTGCTTTAGACCACAAATTATTTTCCTCTGTTATTTTGTTATAAAACTGCAGAACTGTAATGTGTTGTTTGTGTAGTGATGCTGCTTATTGAAATAATATAAAAAATTCTCATTTTGCAAGTGTAAAATTGTTACTTGAAGTGAGAAAGCAATGCAATCAGATAACTAAGAAAGAAAAGCTTTTGTTTTAATTTAGCTGTCCCTAGGGAAGGAGAAAATAAGTGTATGTCATTGCTATAAATGTGTAATTTTTCCATAAGCCACATCTGATCATTTGTGCAGATGGAATGGAAATAAGCAACATAATATTGGAAATGAAGTACAATAGCTTTCATCTTACAACACTGATTCTGTCAACCAGAGAACACTAGAGATTGAAAATAATTAGTATTTTCTTTATCTTATTTCTGCTAATGCAACTACTTCTGGTGAATTCATTTTAAAACTGCACCTTTCATCCCCATCTGATTCTACCCCAAAAATCAAGCTAAAGATTTCCCTGTTGGAATTCTCACTAAAGTTTAAATGGGGGGGCGGGGGAGAGAGAGAAAGAGAGAGAGAGAGAGAGAGAATTTTAGCGGACATTAAAACTGCTTTCTTCAAAAGTCTTTTGTATGTTTGCATATTTTTTTCTTTTTAAATCTTGTATATTTAGCAAACCATATCTATTCTGCTTCTCTTCTACCAAAAGTTTTGATATCTAAATCTGCAAGGTTGTCTGCTTAATAAAGCATAGCGATGTATTTAAGAATATTTGAAAGACTGTTTTTTGAAAAATAATTGCACTAGATGATTTATTGAAATTATTCTCTTTTGGATTGTAATTCAAAAGGATATTTATCAATTTCATTGACTGGATATCTTTTTTGACATTTTCTTTATTGAAAAAGAAAAAGAATACCTTAAAACCATAATTTTGGCGGGGGCAGAATATGGTGTTCTTTTTCTTTTTTTTTCCTTTTTTTTTTTTTTCCCCCTTTCTATTTTAGGAATGAAAAAATGCATGTTTGATGGTTGAATGTGGAAGTCTTTGTAATAATATATGCTGTTTGCAATTGACACAAATAATAAATATCCAAAGAAAGGTTGAAATTAGAGGCCTATAAGGAGAGCTTCCTCAGGTGGCGTCAGAGACAGAAGGATAGTAGTATATGCTTTATCAGGGTTCCTGCAGCTGGGCTGCCATCTTTTAATTGTAATTGATATACTTATGTATAAATGTATCTAATGATCTTTTCAGACTTATTTATACTGTTGTTTTCACATCCTGTAAGGAGAAGTTATATGGCCATATCATGGCAATCAGTGTTCCTAGTAAAGATCTGCTAAAGAGCAAGCTTTAGGAGAGAGAAGAACAAACTGTGTAATAATTTTGGATATTCTTTTTATACATCCAGCAGTCTTAGGGAAGTTAGGACCTTAGGGAATCTGTGCAATTGGTTTATTAGAGTCAGCTAGTAGGTTAAGAAGTCATTAGTAAGGCTGACCAGTAGGATAAATACTATGATTTCACAAAATTAGCTTCTGAACATGACAATCAAAGTAGAGTGTTTATTGTTTGTTTGTTTGTTTGTTTGTTTTCATGTTGTTTCATTTATGTGACCACAAATGCTTGGCAAATTGTCTTCTTTTTTCTTTGCAATGTCATAACCTTCAAGTTTTATGTATATGCCCATGCGTGTCTGTTTATAAACACGTATGTTTTTCTGTCTCCTAGTTAGAACCTGGCTCACTTGATGAAATCCAGATTGCCACAATACTGAGGGAGATACTCAAAGGACTTGATTACTTGCATTCAGAAAAGAAAATCCACAGGGATATTAAAGGTAAATAATTTTACATGAATATTGTAATAGGTTTTAGAATAGCTTGTGCAGTAGAAATGAAGAACCTTGAAAGATCAAAGTTGTTAATTTCAGCTGTTTCCTTTTATTTTAGCTGCTAATGTATTGCTATCTGAGCAAGGAGAAGTAAAGCTAGCAGATTTTGGAGTAGCAGGACAGCTAACAGATACGCAAATAAAGAGAAATACCTTTGTAGGAACACCTTTTTGGATGGCACCTGAAGTAATAAAGCGATCAGCATATGATTCAAAGGTAAGAGACTTTGCTATTTCAAGGCATTAGTCAAAGTGTCTTCTTTTTTTTTTTTTTTTTGCTTCATTTAAAAACGTTTTTGTTCAAACTCAAATTATACAAGTTGCTCTTCAGAGTGTAGTTGTTTATCTTGGACTGGATCCAGACAGGTGTCCATTTATATGATGACTAACATCTAAAGCTGTTGGCATAGCATGAAGCTCTCCTAATTTGTATGCAGGCTTCCTTTTTTTGCATGCTAAGCCCATCCAGATGGCAGGAAATATTATGCTATTTACAAGTATTTCTCTATGCTTTTTATCCTGCTCTATGGATAAGTATTTGGATGGCCTTTTAAAAATGGAAGACTGCAAATCTGCTAATCTGCCTCCTAATTTTTGTTTTCTTTGAAACAACAACAATCACAAAAGTAGTAAGCAGCACTGTTAGGAACATAGATTTGATGGGTGTGAAATTGCTCTGTCATTCATGATCTGTGGGAAGTGGGCTGTATAGCCCATGCTGTCCATGTCCGACAACCCTATGAGACAAGATCTTTCCACTCATAAAAGCAAGGAACTCACCAGTTTTGACTGTGGGCTACATCATTTGTGGTATTACTTCCTTTCCTCTGTTATGGTCATCTGAAAGAACTAATAGGGCTTTTGGAGTCTCTAGAAGCTTCAAAGATCCCAGATTCCTAATGTAGACTAATGCTTTTGTTTTGTTTATTTAGGGAACAACCTTTTCTGTAGTTGGTGGGGGGGGGGGAAGAAGGGGAGCAGATGGGAGGATAGGATAGGGTGGCTTCTGGGAATGACTTTCACTTGGACACGCTATGATTCGCTCGAGCACATCCTAGTCTTGAATTCTGACTTCTTCATTCCGCAGAGTCATGGGAACATAAAAAATTCTTAGACACTTGATTGGTATCAGAGCTCCAAATTTGAATGAGCTAAGGATATGTTTTTATGTCTGTGAGCCTCTGACATTTCGAAAGAGCACTAGGATGTCTCTACAGGTGGCTTTGCTACTGTTGGACAACAGCCACTAGAGCAAGAGTGAGAAAGCATACATTCAATGCTAACCTGATTTTCTTTTCATAAGCTAGTCATGTTTGAGGAGTGTTCTTTTTATAGCATACTTCCAGTGAAGGGCAAGCAGTTTCCATCATGTAGCTGTTGCCACTCACTTCTGTTGCTTCCCCTGGCCAATCCTGCTACTTACTCTCGTGCTGATGGGTTTTCTCTTCATGCTCACTGCTGAAACTGTACGGTCCTGCAAGAGTAAACGAAATCTGAGTTATGGCAGAAAACTAATATGACTAAAAGAGGATGGTTGCAGAGATCTAAAATGGCTAGTGGTTGCTACAAAGCTTAAGCTCTTTTGTTAATAAAACACTTTTGAACATCGTGGTAGCTGATGGTCTTCCTAATCATGGCCTATACTGTATTGTCAACATAACTCATAAACTGGTTCTGCAAGAGCTATGATTCCAATGTATTGATTTCTACTGTAAACATTCTTGGCTATTACAGTATAGCCATACTTGATTTCATGAAAATGATTAATAACAAAGGTAAGGTCTGATTTTTACGAGGAACCTTGTTTCCTTTCTCTTTCTGACCTAACCTCTGAGGTATTGTTTCTTGCAGGCAGATATCTGGTCACTAGGCATAACGGCCATAGAACTTGCCAAAGGAGAGCCACCTCATTCAGAATTACACCCCATGAAGGCTTTGTTCCTCATCCCTAAGAACAATCCACCTACGCTGGAAGGAAGCTTCAGTAAATCTCTCAAAGAATTTGTTGAGGCCTGCTTGAACAAGGACCCAAGCTTTGTGAGTTGCAGCTGTTTGTCATTTTCTTCTAAAAAATGGGTTGGGTTTACACAGATTCTCTATGCAAAAGTTCTTTACAAAGGATAGAGGGGAAATCTACTATTTGTTTGGAGAGATTCTATGTAAAGTTAACGATTGTTATTTTAAAGTTGAAGTGCTTACTCCATTACTGATCACAATACTATTTAGCAATCCGATTTTCAAAAATGAAATAGATAAAGCATTTTAAAATACACAGGCAGGCTGGAAGAGGTAAGGAAATAACCTACTGCTAGATAAACTTGATAAGATTTACTTCATACAACATACAGGTATCTTATTAAGAGATTTAACAGAACCACTTCAGTATGTTATGAGTCTTTTCAAGAGGATCTATATGTCTGTGTGCTTTATAAACACACTTTGAAAAATCAACTGCTTTATTTTAAAAAAAATATTTAGGAGTTCTGGCTGTAGGGTTTTATGTGCCTTTTTCTACTTGCCTGCAGACACGTGACTTCTTTTTTTTAACTATTATCTTGAAAATATTTTGGCTTTGGAGGATTTAATACAGAAATTGGTGTATATGAGAGAATTTTTCTTGTTAACTTTTTTTGCTGTCACTTTTAATGTCTAGGTCAGTAAAGCAGTATACAAAAATAAAATTACTGGTAGAAAGCTTTGATAGAGACGTCAGTTCTAATATTGTTCTAAAAGACCCATATATAGGATGTTTTAAAATTCTGTCCCAAGTGATGCCAGAGGCGGTAGTTCAGTTGATCATGAAAGGAAATTAATATGCTGTTTTGGCACTTTTGAACAGCTTATATTTTAGTCTCTGTGTAGAAAACGTACCTTTCAGCTTTCCTTGTATGATGCAAATACTTGTTAGCATCTTAACTTAAGATGCACAATATCAAAGCCCAAATCTGTGACGGTAGTGCTTTGTTTGCTTTAATCACTTCTTTATAGTGATACAACTAGGAGTCATTTTAACACTTTCAAATGCAGTTTTAAAAACTCCTTTCTTTTAAGAGACCCACTGCAAAAGAGCTCTTAAAACACAAATTCATTTTACGAAACGCCAAGAAAACCTCCTACTTGACTGAGCTTATTGACAGGCACAAGAGGTGGAAGTCTGAGCAAAGTCACGATGACTCCAGCTCTGACGACTCGGATCCGTAAGTACTTTCTTTTAGTGCACGTCTTGTTTCACCTACTTGCATTGGTATTTAGCTACTGCTTTTCATGTGGACAAGTAGCCTGGGTTAAACCAAGGAAACATTTATTTCGGTGTTGCAAAACATTTCCTGTAGAATTTAGTCACCAAGAATAAGTATCCTGGCCCATTGGTCAGGTCTAGTCTTGAAAGAAACTTTTTATTCAGTCTACATATTGAAATATATTGACAATAAGCTGTGAGTAGTCTTTTTCCTTTTTTTTAAAAAAAAAACAAAAACAAAAACCCTAAGTGAGCCAGATGGCCAGGCTTCAGGAGGGAGTGATTCAGGAGACTGGATCTTCACAATCAGAGAAAAGGATCCCAAGAATCTAGAGAATGGAGAAGCCCAGGCTTTGAAACTACAAAGAAATAAGGTACTTGAAGTGTTTATTATGCAAAAATATAATTCCTGCTTTAATATTTTAGTGGAGACTTGAATCTTACTTCATATGTCACTTTAAAAGCATTTGAACTGTGAAAGTTTTCTTACTTTTCCTAAATTGTATGTCTCACCATTGTCTTACTCCAAAGTTTTTATATTCTGGGTAAGTTTTTTCAGTCTCAAAATTAGAGTAGATTGTTAGAGTAGACTGTAAGTGTGCCGTTTTCTCAATTTGTGAAATGCATACTCCCTGTTGCCAGGGCAGTGGGAGAAGACTGTGTTGCAGTTTATATTAGTTAATTTTGCACTGGGCCTTTAGGGAAGGCGTGCTTTATTCTTCTTTTAGAGAAGAAGACTACAAGATATCAAAGAAAATGTGCTTGAGTCCCCTGCCCCGCAAAGTGGGAGATTTATTTAGTTGGGGTGAGTAGGGGAAAGTTACTTAGCTACAGCTTCAGCAGACTTACTGCAGCATTTGTGTTTGGGGCTGGTGGAACTACCCTGGTCAGGAAAGCTCTTAATGTGTGTTGTGATCAGAACTGGGAGTGAGTAAGAAAAGTTGGTAGCATGTGGGAGGTGCCTAGGAAATTTCATGCATGGTTGGATGTGTGCTGAGGGATTTAGAGGGGGATTGCATGCTGAAGCCTCAAATGTTAAGCCAGATTTTAGGTCAATCTGTTGCAAAGGTTTTACGTTGTGTATATATAGAGAAACACTTTTCCTAAAGTCTAGTTTGTTGGAACTATTTTTTTTTCCCTGTAATTAGAATCAGGATGCAGTTTAAAGACACTTGATCAAGACTAAAATTGATTAGATTTTTTTTTTTTCTTAAAGGAAAAAGATATTCTAAAGAGGCCTCTTTCCCAGTGCCTGCCTACAGTTATATCCCCTTTATTTGCAGAGGTAAGTTTTTGCATTAAGGCTAATTAATTCTAGAATTTATCTCTCCAAAAAAGAACACCAGAAAAGTAAAGTAAAAGTTGGCCAAGGTTTCTACAACCCATCTGAAACTTGGTGTGTTAGTCCTCTTTTCAAGTCTAGCTGTAGCCTTTACTTTCATGCATTTCTTCTTCCGAAATCTGGGCTTTGTTTCTAACGATGCTTATGCATGTTAATCATGCTAGCCTAAAGCAATGCGCATGAAAAATAAAGGAGTGTAAAGGTTTGGATTGAAATAATATTTTTGTGTTTACTTGTCATTTTGTCTGTTACAAATTTGTAAGTTCTTCACAACCGTGTGACTGCAGACTTGGCCAGCAGAAAACTTTCTGATTTCCATTTTAGAAACTTTATTGTATATCCATTCTGAGTTTTATACTGTTGTGCTTGCTTTTCCCAGTACATTATTGAAGTTTAGTGAAAAAAAAAGAAAAAAAAAAACACATGAAAAAGAAAACAGACATCTATGAAGATGTGATTATTTTAAAATGTTGATATATAACAACATTTCTTCTTATATATGTCTATATAAGAAACAAAATTTCCCCTTTTACCCTAGCTTTGAAGTTAAGGATTCTTATTTAAATAATGCTTTCCATTATTTTAACTCTTACAGAAATAAAGCTAGAGAAATTTTGCTCTAGTAAAAGGATGTTGTCCTAATTTCATCCTAATGAATGAGGCCTTGCCTCAGAGATTTTCATCAGCTTGCCTGCTGCTCAGTAAAGGTACTGAGTGCAGTAAAGCAGTTAGATGTTAGACATATTCAAAGGTTAAACCATTTGCACTGAGTTATTCAAATTCCATATATTAAGTGGGCCTTTTATTCTGTGTGAAATGGAGAAATATTTGAAATAGGGATTTTGATATTTTCCATTGCAGTTTATGTATTATGACTTGCTTGTCTCCCTTTCAGAAAATCCCTCCTGTTCCTTGCCTTCCCATCTCCCAGATACTTTTCTGGTGGCTCTGCATCCCCTTTGGGTTTCCCTTCTGCCTTCCTCACATCATGCATGATACAGGTTATGTACCCGTTGTCTTCCCTGGTGCATCCTCAGTTTTTATCCTTCCTGTATTTTCCCTTGTCCTTTCTTCTATGCTCTTTATCACATATCTTCTGGATGTATCTGCTGTGTTCTTCTTTCTCACAGCATTGCTCACTAGGCACTGTCTTAGGCTCTGCTTTTCTTGCTCCCCATGCTTGCTTTTTATTGTTACTTGCTGTCCTGTGTGAGTATACAGTTCCCCTAGCACTGCTGCAGCAGCACAGACATTTTTCATTGGAGTGCATATGAAGATTGTCATTTACTTCCATTTCAGAGTATGTAGCTAGAGCAGAGGTTACAAAAAATTCTTGGGCAGTTGCTTGTTAAATCCTTTATGCTGTGGGAGAGAAGTCTGAGACTGGTGCGTGCTGTTTGATCCAGACTTTAGACTCTCCTTCTATGCCGCTTCTGATGGATGGCTACAACCTTCCCAAACTGCTCCACAACTTCATCGCAACGTTTCCTTTTTCTTAGGAGCGTATTTTATGTTGATAGGGTGAAGATGTTTTCTAACAGTGCTCACACAAGTGCCCATGCGGCAGAATACTAATGTGAGCATGCAAGGACTCCATCTTACTTAAATTCTAGTAGCTACTGATAAATATGGCATCTTTCTGGGGATACTTTGCCATGGTTTTTAAACATTGGCACACTGAAAGGAGGTGTAAGTGATTGAAGGCTTGTAAAGCTGAGTGATGTCTTGCTGACTGCTGCAAAGACTGACTTAAAGGTGAAAAAAGTCTTCAAGAGGTGAGAGTGTGCAATGGAAGTCAAGTTCTGACATTGCTAACACTAGCAGGCACTTGCTAGCAAGATTTTGCATTATACTGTTTATGAAAATGTTTTAAAATATCTTAGTAATGTGTCTCTGATTTTTTTTTTTTTCCTTTAGTTGAAAGAGAAGAGTGAGGTGTGTGGTGGCAACTTAGATTCCATAGAAGAATTGCGAAAGGCTATTTATTTAGCTGAAGAGGCTTGTCCAGGCATTACAGATAACATGGTGTCACATCTGGTGCAGAGGCTTCAGAGGTAATCAATGTATTTCATTGAGGTTTAAAGAAAACTGCAGACTTTGTTTGTTTATTTGACCAGTGTTATATGGAAAGAATTAGTTTCTACTTAGAGGAAAAAGATTTTGTTTGCAGTTTGCACAATTAAAATTGAACTCATATGTGTATTTATACCATTAGTGTATATTTTGTATGCATGCAAGCCTGTACGACCTTTGATTGTTTCACCAAAACCACCTTTTGAACTACTTAAGAAGGTAATTTCGTTTCAAGTTTCCTATTTACTGCATAGATTAGGAGCTTATTCTTCATAAACACGTAGTTTGCTTTTCTTACAAATACTGCACAAGAAAAGATTGAGATGAATTTTGCGGTTACAGTTTGGAGCAGTTTTAAATGCTGCTTCGAATGCAGGACCTCACAGCTGTGGTGAATCCACACCCTCCAGGGTGGAGCTTCTATTTTAATTAGGGGATCCAAAACTCACTGTCTTCCATCAGGTCTCAGTGTCAAAGCTTCTATCCCTGGTACAGGGCCTGTCTGTAATTGGGAACCAGGGGCTTTCCGTTTTGGTGATCAATGCTGAAAATTGCTTTGTGTGGAGACAAGCTTCCCATGGGGCACTTCTTTGGTGGGTGCTGGAGATAGTTACCTGTACCTGTCACAAGAGAACTGCAAAAAACCTGCAAAAAGATGTAGTGGGAAAGAGACCCTTTGCCCCACTGGGCAGTCTGCAGCATTTAAGACCTCACTGGCCAGTTTAGGTGCATGTAGATGGTTTTCCCTTCACTATGATCATGTAAACACTTTTTATTTTGAGTATTAGAATTTATTTTATGCATTAATCCTAATTCCAATAACAAAATTAAAAAACAAAGTCAAAAATAAGGGATTTTAGCGTTTTTTTTCCAGCTCCCACACAAATGTACGGCTGCTTCATGCCTGGCTAGCAGTTTTGAAACATTGTTTTCTTAAAGAGAAAACAAAACTTTGCCATACAAAAACATAATGGCAATACCTGGGTGGGAGGGAAAGAATGTAATGCCTACAAATGGCAGCAGCAGATCCCTTCTAATAAATTTTCCCTGAGACATACTGCCCAGGTCTTCCAGCTAAACTCTCATGTAAAATTCTCAACAGCAGTAAAACCAGCATTTATATTTTGGGTGATGTCTCGCCTCTCACATGAACTTCTCCCTCATAAAATTTCCTTCATCAATAGTATCTACCCATCTTCATTGCTTAGTGTTTAGAAGAGTGGAGGGGAAAAAAGGGTAGCTGCTAATGGTGATTGCAAGTGCTTGGGAACAGTAGGCATCACTACAGTCTTCTAAATTACTCTGTTTATAGCCTTACTGCTGTCATTAAATAGTAGTATTTGCTATGTCTGTAAGGCTAAATAACTCCTTGCAGAACAGAACAACATCCTTTCTTTCTTTCTAATGTATCTGTTTGTTTCTGCTTTTTTATATTTGGATAATTAAGTTAACCATGGCTATGTACTTGCTATTGGCAATTTTTGATAACTTATAAAAGCAAATTCCATTCTGGAATGAAAAGTTATGTTGGTAGTATGCATCTGAGTGCTGCTGAAGGATTGGTACAGATATATGTACACAAACACACACATATTATGCCATACATCCATATTTATGTTTTTTTAGGTTTTATGTAAGTTAAATTTAATTGCTGTTAATTTTTCTTAGTTGGACGTTCCTCTCAAGTACAATGGAATTGAAATGTCACCATTTCATCATATTTCAAGACACCTCTAATACCTGTATTAAAATTACAGTCTTCTAAGACAACTTTACAAATTTGATCTGTTATCCTACTAAATTATTGTATTTATTTTTAAGGATCTATCTTTTTGATGGCTAAAATATGGTCAATAGCTTTTTTGACTACATTTTTCTAACATGATTTTTATTCCTCTTGTGATTATTTGAAACATCTCCCTCCCCTTCCACTTTGTAGGAATATATTAATTGGAACTCTCAAAGATCTAGCTCGATAAGTTGAATGAATCTGTTTACAGTTCTGTTCTCTGGTATTTTACTAAGTTTTATTGAAAACTTAATAGGTTTAAAAAGGATGCCTCTCTTTTTAGGCAATTATTAAAAATCTGTTTAGACCAAATGCATCACAGTGTAATGGAATGACGTCTTGTTTCTGCTGGTTATATAACACTGTTCTGAAGGGGACAAAAATGACTCTCTTATTTCCTCTCCAGGTATTCCCTACCTGGAGGAAGCACTTCATCCTATTGAAGCAGCCGTTCTGACTTAGGTTCTAAGACAACAGAGACCCCCTGGTGTCTGCACTGAAAAAGCTCTCCCTCATGTTGTTCTGTCACTGGGTAGAAGGACATTTCCCTGTGTGCGAGAGCAAAAATGGGATCTCTCAGATGGAGGAAGTCTTTTTCAGCTCCTTGAATAGATGTAGTTGGTTTTGTTTTTGTTTTTGTTTTTTTTTTTTTTTTATTTTAAGATAATGCACATATTGCAGGGAGATGTCTTTTTGTAAACTCTGAGATGTATATTTAGGTTTGTGTTAGGGAAATAGAAGATATTGAGAAACCTCAGGTATCTTGCTTTAAGAATTCCACTGGGGGCTGGAGTGTGTTCTGCTGGAGTTGTGTACAGACCTGTATATAATGTCTTTTTTAACAGAAAGCCTTTCAATGTGCATAAGGAATCACTGTGTACAAAATGGTCAAGTGCTTCTGTAGATACTGTTAGTGGGGTAAATATTTGACAGGCCATAACTGAGCATTGCATTGCCTTTATTACATGTAAATTTTGAATTATGTGAGAAGTGAATTTTGGTTTGATTTTTGTACGTGTAGTATTTGCCATTGAGAGAGAGATAATCCTGTGTTATGGAACCTTCTGTTTGTACCTCAGCAAATAGACAATTTGCTGCTCTTTCTCCAATATTCCTTCTTTTTTGTCTGTATTCTGAGTGTGAATTTCTCATTATGGTACGACTTTTGGTTGTTTTAAATTTAACACATTTTGTCTCAGCTTTGAAATTGATATGATCGTTTCTCTGAAAGAATGAGCGCTCTCATGTTGTCAGTTTTAAATGGTGCCAATGCAAAATCTCAACCATGTGTATTGTTCAGTTTTAGCAGTAGATTTTTGTGAAGCCTGCAGTGAAATTCAGACACCATCTTTTTTTTTCCATCTAAACGTATTTGAATATTCACACAGATAAATTTTTACTACCAGCATTTATTCTGAAATATCTCCTGAAGCTGCTGACTTTGAGAGAACAGCAAATATTTCTTTATTTTGCCTGTTTTTAGCATTAAATTGAATTACTTGCAAAGTAATAGAGCAGGGATCCATATAGTCAGTGTTTGGTCCTGCCATCTCAGTCTATGCAGCTGTTTACTGGGAGAAAGGGAGAGAGAATTTAGGCAGAAGGTTGGCAGAGCTGGGCCCGGGTGTTGTGTTCTGTGCCCTGCAGCTTGTCCCCTCAGGGGAAGTTTCTTTGGGAATTGTGAAGTTGAGTTTTCCAGTGTTCCTGTGGCTGCATCAGGAGAGCTGACCAAGGTTTAAATTCCTTGGAAAGAATAACATCAACACCTGCTCAGTTGGTTAGGTGGTACCTCTTCCCAGTATTGCTCTGGAGTTTGTTTTGGGTTGTTTCACCAAGGCCATATTCAGGTGCCTATTTTTGTGGTAGCCAAGGAGGAGTGATTTTGCCTTGTTTTAATGAAGAAATTTTTGATTCTGTGGTTTTAATGACAGCGAGGTATCTTATTTTTTTAAAGAATAAAAATCAGCAAACAAATTTGGAAGTGCAGGGGTTAAAATAAGTATGGGCATATCTACAGCCTTGAGAAAAAGGCCCCAGTTCTCTGAACACCGTTCAGTCAGGTAAGGTTTCCCCACAACACTTCACAGCACTGTGCTCGCCCTTTTAGAGGCCTATTAATAGCCTTAATTATTAAATCAATTATTAATGCAAACATTATTTAATAATGCAATTTTAATGACGCTATTGTTGATTTAATAATTAACAGCACAAAAGGGCCCTGTTTTGCTAGCAGAGCCACGAAACTTCTGCCCAGGCCGAGCCTGGGTCGAGGTGCACCCATCCTGCAGCCACCGCCTATTGGCTTCCAACAGCCTTCCTTTATGGCTAAGGGAACGTAAAGGGAATGCGAGCAGTGCATTTATTGAGCATTGGCTTCAAGCTCTTGATTAATAATATCTTAGCATGTAGGTTTCTATATGCTTTTAAAACATGAAAGATAGGACTGCCCTTGAGAGGAAGCAAGTTCAGCTGTGCTCAGGGGAGCCTGTGCGTCTGAAGACAGGGCAATGAAATTGTCAAATGTCAATATTAGCATTCAGTGAGTGTGAGCTCTTACAGCAAATGCAGATGAAGAGGTATGTTTGCATTTAAGAGATAGGTAGCCCTGTAATCGGGAATTTCAGAAAATTGTGTGACGTTCTAAGGCATGCTGCTTTTGAACAGTCATTTAAAATCTAAAAATATGTTGTCTTTTTTTCTTTCTTTTTGGTTTGTACTGTAGGTGCCTGCTGGGGAAGCACTTTTCCATTTGGGTGGATGGTTGTAACAAAATTTTCTTGGCGGATGTGTCCCTTTGTTTAGGAGCTTGGAGGGAGTAAAACCTGCTGCAAGGCCAATGGGTAAAAGGCTTAGGACATTTAGAAAAAGATAAAATCCCATTTATGGTAGAGATGTGTATTTTTATATGTAACATAGGTTATTTAAATATAGATTATCTAAAGGTAATATTCACTGAAAAAGAGTGTTGTTTCTTGAATGTTGAATTACAATCATTTGCTATTGAAAACTATTGATGCTTTAAAAATAAGATGTATATTGGTAACAGACACGCGGCTTCCCTGGGAAGAAGCATTCTGTCCACTTCTGAAGGAAAAATCAGTGTGTTGGTATTTTTAAGAGGTTGTCTCATGCTGAAGTATCGCTGTTGGAACGTGGCACTGATGATTTTTCTGTGCAGGTAATCTATCTGCATGCGGTCTTGAACAGACTAAGCGGCGTTATCGCTACTTATGCACACATTTAAGTTGGTGGAGCTGCTTCCTGGTGGGAGTTCGAGATAAGCTCCCTTTCTGTTCAGAGACCACCGCCGCAGCCAGTCGTTTGAGCTGAAGGCCTGCTTTTTGTAAGACGAGAGGGGTACTCTATTTTTTTTACCTTCGTTTTGCGTGCAGTTGCACTTGTGTAGCTGATGACCCGGTCAGTGCAGCGTGAGGGGCACGGCGGGAGCAGAGCAGCCGATCCTGCGAGCGCCGCCCGGGTTCCTTGGCAGGGCCGAGGACGTCGCCGTGTGTGTGGGCATGGAGGTAGGGGAGCAGTTGCTGGGGGTGAGTTAGCCTGCAGGCGAGGGGCAGCAACCCCGTGGGCTGCGGGAGGAGGGAGGGAAGAGGACGCAGGCCGGCACGTCCCTGCACAGCGGCCGGCTGCTCCGCGTGCGTGCCCGGCGTGTCCGCCCCGCCGTGTCCCTCTGGCTCCGCTGCCGACGCTCCAGCTCCTCGTCTCTTGTGTGTGGCGGCACGTTTTGTTTTTAGACACAGGGTACTGTTTGTAACGGTTTTACATTAGCCTTACTTTTAAGAAAATGTGTGTTTGCCTTCAGAAATGTCACTGTTGGAAAGTTACCACGAGTGTTGATAAGCACAGGTATAATGCAAGCATCAGAACAATCATAAATTATTTTTGTAACTTGCTGGGGAGGAGCTTGATGTATAGCACAAATCTGCAAGCTTGCTCTCTTCAGCTCCTTTGCAGGTGTGCTGGTAATTGCACTGAGCATATGCAATAGACATAGGTAAGGGGGTTGCTGCCTTCCTTCGGAGCAGCATTACAGAGGACAGTTAGCACGTGTCCTTGTTTTCTGTAATATTGCTGCCTGTTTATAAACTTGTATTGGAATTCTACTCTCGTCACTCTACACCAACATAATAAACTCCGTGTAAACTACATGACCTAGAAATAAAGAAAAAAGAAAAGTCAAATGCACCTTTGCCATCTGTGTCATCAGTGAGAAGGGCTCTGGCAGCCCTTGCCCAAGGGGATGGTGCCTGCGGGTTTCTCAGTCTGTTATGGTCCGTCTCTTTCCATCCCCCAGATCATACTAGAGAAAACTCTCATTTTAACCGGGGCAACAGTTTTTCAGCAGAGAACATTGAGATTCTTTTCTCCTGGTGTGTGTCAGTTAGTCCCAGAGTAAGAAAATGTTCCGATTTCTCCATGGCAGTTATTACAGATTGCTCTTGATTCCTGTTCTGCCAGCCCTGTGAAACATCTGTGCTCATTACCTGAAGCCAGCAGTAGGTTAGTTGTGGTAATACCAAGAGAACCAAATCCCTGAAGTGCCCAGGTTTCTGCTGCTGGAAGCAGAGCAAGGTGCAAACTGACCTGTGAGGGCATCTCTAGCGGGATGGTGTTGCAAAGGGATGCGGAGCGACCTGTGTCAACAGAGCTGGCACGTCACTACATGGCTGTAGGATGTAACCGGGTAAGGTGCTGAGCCTGTTATTTCAGTTTGGGATTAACCTTGGGACCAAAAATCTACAGCTGTGCTGACAAACTTCTGTTTCAAGGGCAGTAGGTTGAGTATGTCTGTTTAATAATAATTTAAAAAAGCTTCACACTACTAAAGAAGGAAAAAAATCTTATTTAAGCATCTTAAAAAGGATGAAAAAAAATTTGAGCAAAGAATGGGCTACCCTAAACTTACATCTGCTGGCATGATGAAAAGAACCAGACCTTCAGCTTGGCCACAGACTACAGGAAAATTATTTTCCAAGCTCACGATGTGTGAAAATGAAACATACCTGGAGGAGCTGTTAGCTGGTCTAAGGCATGTAAAGTCAAGTAAAGCACTTGTTTTGAGAGCTCAGCAATAATGAAGATGGTATCCCATAAGCTCCAGCAGTCTAAAATAATTTCATATCATAGCTGAATTAAATGCCCCTCAAGATCCCTTCTTTGAGGACTGTGTATGATCACTGTTACAGTTCAACACTGTGAACACTAGAGGTAGGGATCTAGCTGTCGTTTGCACAGAGGCATTTGAAAGCAAAGGCTTTTGTGGTCCATATAATACATATTTATGTACTGCCCA
Source organism: Eudromia elegans (assembly GCA_003342815.1). Classification (NCBI taxonomy): domain Eukaryota; kingdom Metazoa; phylum Chordata; class Aves; order Tinamiformes; family Tinamidae; genus Eudromia; species Eudromia elegans. Next base: position 1,397,947 of record PTEX01000073.1, on the reverse strand, counting down.
TTTTTCCCTTAGCTCCAACAATTCTTGCCGCATGTAAAATGCCACTCCGGAAGCCAGCGGTGGTCTCCTTGCCCTTGCCTTCCCTTACACCCACAATGCTAAGTTGGGGTAGCTGAGCCCCAGCACATGCTGCCGCCTCACTACCTTTGCTTCCCTGGGCTCTTTGGGAGCTGCTGTTGATCCGAGTTACCTTCACCCCTCTGCAGCTCAGTGTTCCCAGCCCTCCTCTGTCCTGGTGTGTTAGAGTTCACCCACAGTACTGGTAAAAATAAGGAAAAGAGCAACTCCAAATTTTACTTCCCTGGGGATTCATAGAGGCGTTGCACAAAGCAGAAGGAAACATGCTGAAATACTTGTTCCTGTCCCCTTTGGCTGGGGGATTGGTGTTTCTCAGGATGAAGAGCCCATCCTCTCCTTGGAAGTAACAGTCTACGTGCACCAACGTCAGCGTGATCCTAAGAAACTCCACAGCTCTAATCTGGGTACCATCAGGGGCCCTAAATCCCCTGAGGTTTCCAGGGAGGAGGAGGGGAGGGAAGGGATAAAAAGAAAGTTCTACCATCTCGAGCCAGCCGCATGTGTGACTGTATTGTGAGGTATTTTATTCCTTTTCGTTGTGAGCAAAGATCTAAGCCAGTTTATACATTGCATAAGGGTAAGGAATTAACAAATCAGATATGACACAAAATAAAATTGGAGGCAGGGGGCAATTGTCTCAGTTCTGTCTCACTCTCACTGTTTCCTTAAAGGCCCTTAGGGGTGACAGAGCCATTTCTAGCAGGGTCAGCTTTTGCTAAAGGAAGTTTTCTATCAGTCATCATTGTGGTGAAGTCTTTCTTATCACTAAGGACAAGTGTTGTCTTATCACGGCAGACCTACTGGTGACAATCTGCTGAGGGGGCAGCAGACGTTGGACACCGGCACAGGCAGGGACACAGACCCGGTACTGCCACTGATGCCTCTAGCTGCAGCTGTCTGACTGCGGAGTACCAGGCGAGACCCACCCTCACCTTCCAGCAACACAGCGAGAGCGGCATGCAGATGCGCAGGCAGGATGGAAACGTAGGGGCTGAGTTGCTGCCGTGGCTTTGTAGCGCTCGAGTCCACGCTAGTTACCAAACCACGAGTCAGTCGTGAGCAGCGACAGGCCTTGCAGCACACAGGGTTTCTTTCTTTCACGTTGGGGAAACAAACAGCAGAATGTCACCACAGCCTTTAATTTCTCCTCGTACAGACCATTCACAGTACATCAACAGCCCGAATAATATTGCACTGGATCATTTAAAATAAAAGAACGCTTTCATCTCGCAAGTAGTACTCACGTCTCAAAGCCAACAGATGAACAATTTGGTCAACTTGCACCAAGAAATTGTTAGATAAGAATCCTATCGTTTATTTATACCACATGTATATGCAACCCCAAAGGGAAATGCGATTGAGCTGTAAACCGTTTCTTTGTTAAAGAAAGATAGAAAATTAGCAATTCCCCATTGAGTAAATGTAGAAAGACTGGGAAAAAAACAAAATCTGAAAGTTATCATCATCTCATTCCTGTTAGACTGCTTATTGTATATATAATTATATTCTATACTGTGAAAGTCCATCTACATTTAAAAATCCAGCAGTCTACAGATTAACATGGTAAAAAAAATAACATATTTTTATGAAAAGAGAAGAAATAATATTTGCCTCACAGGAGAAAGTTTTCAGGTTGTGACTTTGCTGAGTTTTTAGGTGCAATCTTTGAGGCAACAAAACATCTTTTGGCATTTGGCACTCTAATAAGGACAATATTTTAATACTGGCACAAGCTAAAAACAGCACAGAATGACAAAATGACAAGACATGAAACTAATGGCAGCCACGGGGATGCCGAGAAGCTCTTGACCATATGGAAAAACCTAAACCGTTTTGCCGAGGGAGTCGTGAAGGTTTCTGCAAAACCGTAGTTGTTGCTGCTTATTTTTTTTTTTTTTCCTTTTTCTTTTTTAGAACAAACGTTAGGTTTTACTAAAGCCGGAGGGAGAAAAGAGTTGAAAACGTCCCCTAGAAAACCGGCAGCTGCCGGGCGCCCCCGCGGCTCGCGCGGCCGTCAATAGGCGTGCGGCTCCCTGTGGCTCAGGGCGTGCGTGCGCGAGGCGGAGCTGGTGGCACTTCGGATCACTTCCATCCACCTGCGGGCAGGAGAGAGCACAGCGGCGTCAGGAGCGGGGGCCACGCGACGCGGGCCCCACAGGGCGCGCTCTGCTCACCCACGGGCCGTGCTGCTTGTCAGAGGTACAGAAGGTGTATTTTCAGCGCCTGCAAGATGAGCCTCTCTGCCCTAGAGGCTCCAGCACCAAGTGGCCGCTGACGACACCGGTGGAGGGGAGGTTCAGAGAAGAACAACGGGAGACCCCGAATTCATGAACTCAGCAGTGGTTTTACTTGTTCTGCACGTACCAAGTCTCTCTTCTCAGACAGTGCAAAGGACAAGCAGTCGAGAACTGCTCCTCTTAACTGTAAGCCCTGCAGTGTGACTTAGCTGGGAGAACCATCTGCTTTTACAGAACTGAGCGAGGACTTCTGCATCATTCCAGCTCTGCCTAATTATTTAATTACCTCTCCTCCACTGTGTTCTTTAGTGCAGAAAGTCTGTCATGACTTCTTTGCTTTACAAAACTTTACAAAAGCTTGCTTTCTTTACTAGGAGAGGACATTGAAATTTTTTTGTTATGGTAATTATATATATATATGTACACACACACATATATATAACAAGCTAACTTGTCCAGGACAAGGAGAAGTTAATGCGTATTTCTTGGCTCCTAATATATCTGGAATTCGGGGGGGTTAGACAGTTATACAGAAAGGCTGAAGTGTCAGTAAAAGATACCCAGTTGTACTAGAGGAAAAAAAGCTTGTTCCATGTAGCTGCTGAAATGTTTTCCAACCTGATTACGTATCAAATCCCAGGAAGTGCCGTGTAACAAGCCCCCTGTGCTGCCAGCTTGACCAGTTTTCAAGGGATAATTCCTGCCCGTAAGGAACTGCAGCTTTGCAGTGACTGTGTTACAGCTGCTGTGTGTTATCAGAACTACCCATTTGCTTCTGGCATAGTAAAGTGTAAAATTTCTTCTAAAAATTTCTTCTAAAAATTTAGCTATGCTAAACTACTTGCTGGTATTATTGAAGCAGTTTACTAAACTACCAAGCACAGCACCTACCAACCTTGTCTGAAAAACACCAGGAATTAAAATAAGATGATACAAATAAAAGATCTCACAGAAGACTGGCTTACCTTTCAAACGTGTATTCACTTTCAGCCCTGAAGTAGTACACGTGGGATTTGAAATGTAGCTTGAACACATAGTCTTTGTGAATGTTTTCAGACTCCGAAGGAATGGTGAGTGAGTAGCCCAATAAAGGAAGGCTGGCTAAAGGATGATTGTCCTGAAAGCAAACGGTGAAAAACACTGTGAGTACAAATGGCAGCAGTTAAGTGGAGACAGCTCTAGGCCCATTTAAAGCTGCTCCTGCTGTTCCCAAGTCTGCCTGGAGAACAAGCTCAGGCACAGACCAGCTCTTCAGCCAAAGACTCGCTCCATTTTCCGCTCAGTGCAGGAACTCCAGCACCAGGGGTTCCTATGCTAAGGAATGCGCTGTGTGGCAGTGGGGACTGCCTCGCACTGACACTGCCCTTCAGCACAAAATGCACAAGCCCGGCAGGCTCCAGGTGGGAAACAGAAAACGCTTCCCCAGGACGACGCTTCCCCAGACTAACCACTGCCATGGAAGCTGGTCTGGTTGGACTTAACCCTTCTGGTGGTGATAACTGCTGGGCTTTGGGGAAATATACATTGCGACTGCTGAACGTTTCGTCCCATCGGCAAGGGCGTCAAGAACCAGCCCCAGTTCCACATCCCAACAGTGGTAACGTTGGCTGGGAGCCCTCTTCATCTCACCTAGCGCAGCCATGCTCTGCTTCCCCTCTCTGCTGATACGTGGGAAATAATAAAGCACCCCTCTCCAGCCACACAGACTTGGCAGGGCATTACCTGATGCGATTTATAGAAGAACATGCAGAAGTTGGTGAACACCACCCAGAGCTTCTGCCACCCGTTGCTGTTCTTGAACTTTCTTAGGAGATTTCCAGACAGCTGATTCTGAAATAAGTCCAAAAAACCAGCCAAATAAAACAATGAAACATCAATTATAAAGAAGGTATATCAGAAGATGGAAAGCAGCCAAGCCCCACGTAAAGGGATGTTTGCATTTCTAGTCAAATTATTTAACATGAATTCCACTAATTTTGTAGTAAGCTTAGAATCAGAAATATTTGTCCTTCTTTAGTAGGCTTCTCTGTTGTGCAGTTATTAAATATAATAATGGAAACAGAAAACTTGACAAGAATATGTGGTATAAAGCAAAATTATGGTATAGTTTAGAGCTGCAGCTAGAGATTGAGCTCTGAGTGCTCAGTGAGTTAACATGGTAACTCTTCAAAGATGTTACAAGCAAAGACTGTTAACCTTAATCTTAGCAGATTTTGGAGATTTTGCGGAGTGCAGGAGGGAGCTGTAGCCAAGGGGTATTTCAGGACAGTGGAGATGCAGCTTCTCCTATTATCAGCCCCACCGAGGCTAAAGAAGTCTTGCATCCCTGTGCCTTGCATGTGAAGGGAAGAGAGTTTCTCAGTGAATCACAAATTATCCTCCCTTATCTTACTGACTTCACAGACTACAGCTCTCTCAGAAGAGCGGTTTACCTCATGAGAGGATGCCAGGATTTCTCACTCGATCTGTAATGCTGAATACTCAAGGCCCGGTGGTCTGGACTGACCTACTACAGACCAGAGATTGCTGAATATGCCCCGTTTTCAGCAGACAGCGATGCCTTTGCTTTACACGATCCCGTTCCTGCTACCTGGCCTGCTAGGGGCTCGGGCTGCGCTACTGGGGTGCTCCTGACTTCTCTGTTACCTCGTTACTCTGGAGGGTATCATAAAAGGACAGGCTCTGCATTCGGGACCAGCACACATAAGAAATGGGCATGGAGCGGTCCAGGGAGGGAGGAACAGTCACTGACAGAGAGAGGATCTTCTACCACAGGAGAGACAGAGAGGAGGGACACAGAAAATAAACAACATAACGCTGAATAAAACGAAGCTAAAGCGAAAGGCACCGGCAGGCGCTGTGAGCACGAGAGCCCCATGCCACGCACGGAGCAGCGGCGCTGAGGGCTTTCCACAGACTCACAGTTGTCTGGTCTTCCTTGTTCTGCTTGTCAAATATAAGAGCTCATCCCATGCTGACCTGCTCCTCCCTGCAGGACACAGGGGCAGAGGCAAGCAGAAAATCCCCCTGCCTGCGATCAGAACGAGGCAGGAGCGTGGGCGCTTGCCGGGGCAGAATCTTGTTTGGGAGAGCCAGGGGCACCAAGGCCCCAGCCCGTGCAGCGCCGCACGCAGAGCCTAGAGAGCCCGCCTGAAGCAGGGGAGCCCTCGTGTTCCAGCGCTGCCGCGGGAGCACCAGGAGCTTGAGGTTTCCCTTGAGCAGAAACGTCCGCTCCACCAGGGCTGTGGAAAAGCGCTCGGAGCTCCCGGGAGCCCTTCGCGGAGGAGGAAGCACATCCAGGCTCATCCTGAAACACCCACTGAACTAGGAGCCCTCATTTCAATCACTGAAAAGCCAATGTCTGTGAAGTAGAGAAATAAAAAAAGAATGGGTATGAAATTGGCTTAGCTGTGATGGGAGGAGAAAGAAAGGATGTCTATTTTGATGCAGGAAATGCAAATAAAGGAAAAGCAGATGAGACTGAGCAATGAGACACGGTTCTAGAGAAAGGCGGCTGGTAAGGAGGGCAGCCAGTGAAACACGTAACCACAGCTCAGGCTGCAGCAGCTGAGGACAGTCTCCTTTCGGCTCTAGCACCACCTTAATGGCTTTGCCAAGGGAGGAATTAAGGCAGTTTGAGCTCTGAGGTTTTAAGGACTCAGCATTTCTCAGACCAATTACTGCCATGAAAAGCAATGCTCAATCTGATCTTAAGATGCACCTGGGGAGTGAAAATTTGTGCCCTGGCTGGTGGCTTAAGCCATCGCCCAAGGAGCCAGGCGAATCGGAGCACCTAAAGCTTCCCCAAAAAGAAACCAATGGGATCTAGCACTTAGAGCGGAAGAGCCGAAAGGAAATTGTCCTTCCCAAGGGAAGCCAGAGCTGCAGCTAGGTGGTCTGAGGCAGATACCTCCACGGCAATACTGAAGTCGACCATTGAGACGCTGGTATTTCTGTGCCAGCAGACGTGCACCGTGGTGTTGCCGCGGTGTGGGGCCTGGCGCTCCAGCGAGGTGCGCGACGCGCTGAGATCGTCCTCGGATTCCTGGTCTACAGGAGGCTCGTCAGGAGACTCTACAAAATGCAGGGAAAAAGCATCTTGCTTCCTCTATGCAACAACATATTCAATTGGAAAAATTAAACTAAGTAACTCTGTCCACCATCTTGTGAACTGGGATCAGAACTATTAATTTCACTTCTTTCAGAAATAATTTTGTGTCAATGTTAAAGTAGCTCAGTTTTTTCTTAAGTGTTTCTGCAAGTTTTGGCATCAAAGCCCAACTACAAGCTGTATTGGTGCTTTTAATATCTCCTAAGGACAGGCAATGCCCAAAATGAACTTGTAAAATATGCTTCCTGAAATCATGATGCTTAAGTCACTTCTCTACTCGCTGAGAACAGCAGCAATCACATTACATTTGATCTATACGCACACACACATTCATCAACATTTACACTCATCACCTTCCAACGTGCTGGCCTGACTCGTGGCCAGCGTATGTCACCATGCTGCTCGTAGGGAATCGCCAGCCCTACCTGCCTTCCAGCACACACTTACTGCTGTCGGGCGGGCTGCTGGCCAGCACCTCGGGCGCGGGGCCGCTGCTTTTCTCCGCCAGGTCGATGGCCATCTGAATGTCCTCGGTCCACTTGTCCATTTCCGCACGGGTGCTGGCAACGAAAACCCGGGTTTTACACGCTTTCATGGGATGAAAGCAGATGCTAAGAAACAGCCAAGAGTTGAACTCACTTTCTAATTTGTTTAAATAAATATGAATATTAGGTGCTATTTTTTTAATAGCTTTGGTTACGACTGGCACAGCTGCCACTTTTTGTTTTGTTTCATTCACAGTTTTTTCTCTTTTTAATAGAGGCTGACACAAAAATATGTCTTCAAAGGGGTTTTCGGAGCTGATGGAAGGAACTCTGGGCCCTGTGCTCTGCTGCCCGTCCCGCTCGCGCGCCCCGGGGACGCACCGCACGCGATGCCACGCGGCGCCCTGCCTCACCTCGCCGCCACGACGATGGACTGGTGCTGCCCTCGCAGCGTCAGGCAGTGAGGAACCCCCCACTCCTCCTCGCTCTCTTCTATCTGAGGGAGAGGGAGAAGAGCACGTGAGCCGCCAGGCAAGTATTTCACAGGTCAAAACAGGGACCGGAACAAGATCCGCAGGCTCCGGCCATCAAGGAGAACTATGGTAAAAGAAACGCTCGCAAATGTAACAGCGAGCCAGGCGGGGAGCGAAATGGGTGGCCTGAAGGTTAGAAGGACTGCGAGGTCTGCAGTAACCCCTTAAGTCCCAAGCAGTGCTCGGTCTGCCTCGTGTCAAAGCAGGAAACTAGTGCCAGGTTTCACTAGCGGGGTGTTCCGTACCACAGAAGGGTAGGTTAAAGAGTAGGAGCACTCCAAAGAGCACAGCAGAACACACGCTGCTGTGAAAAGGCCCGTGCCAAACGGACAACAACAACAACTGGGTGGATTCCTAGAATTAATAGCTAGAAGCTGAAGCCTCACAGGCGTTAGGAGAAATTCAGCTCTATGCTGGTCATTATCTGACTTGGTCTTGGGAAAATCAGGTACAAAATCATGAACGGTTGCAATGAAAATCATGGAGTGAGTGTTTTGAAACCAGAAAAAGTGTTTTTCTAAATCATAGAGCAAAAGGAAATATTAGTAAATAGTTGCTTGAATTGTCAGTTTTGCAGAAGTGCAACAAGGGCTCCGCCTGACACACTGCTGCCACTTTCCCACTATGTCTTTAGGTTGTATAGATGGAAACACTATGAAACATTTTTTTTTTTGCAGAGATAAAATTGTCCCTGCCTATTATCTGCCTGTCCTATTGTTTCTATAAACAACTGCTGGTGGGCTATATGTAAGACTCATGTTTGAATTTATGAAATTCTTGCAAGAATCATGGTTATATTGGTGGTTTAAAAATAAAAATCCCATATGAGGTGAAATTTGCATTATGAGGACTATGGAAGAATTTGCCCTCAAACGTTATTTTGCACTTCTGCCATATAATCACCTTGGTGTGGAGGGGTCCCAGAAGAGATGCATACCCAGGTCAATTTGTGCCTCAGCTAATCATGACCCCAACTTCTCTGACAGGCAGGAAGTTGACAGGGAACAACCTTTTGTTTCCTAGAGCTTTGCAGTCCAGCAGAAATTAATCAGGTAACTAAGACGAGGCCATTTAAGTGTGAATCCCTGACGTTGGTACTGTTGTACTTACTGTCATGTCATAGAGCGGCAGGTGCCCATGGACTTTGAACTGATTTGATGCTGTCAGGCCTCTACTGGTATAGAGCAAAATATCGTTAAACTGAAAAGCAAGAATGAACGTTAGAGTTATGGGGTGTGTATGAACAGACAAAAAATCAGAACACTAAACAGGGGACGTCCTGCATGTGACAGCAGTCATCAAAACACGCCGACGACCGGCTGCGTTTCGCTGCCCCCGCCTAACACAGCATCTCTTAACGGGGCCAGCTGGGCCAAGGTTTTTTTTCTCAAACAAGACAACTGCAGCAACAAGAAGATCCATGTAGGATGGGAAGCAGAGCTCTTGCCATGGACTTCTACAACCTAAGAGCAACAAATCGTGAAGTTTTGTGGATCTGCCACTAGAGGGGGATTTGATTTTGCCAATGATTGCCCACGTATTCTGAGTCATAGAAAGCAGAGCTTGGGTTTTATCTCCAAAACCACTGTGCTGCTTGAGATGGACAAAAGGCCCCTCTGCCAGTGTGAGTGCCTGGCACAAACCAAGACTGCTACTCGATGACTTGAGAGTGCAATCTTGTTTTTTACAACGTTTTACACAGGTCTAACGTTGGGGCATCATCTGGTAACACAAATTGTGGTATGCAAGGAAATATTTGCCGTATTTACGCGGGCAGCAAGGCAGCCGCAGTGGGGAAACTGCAAGGCTCAGGGATAAAGTTGCGTGTGGACCAGGTCCTGACAGCACTGTGGAGATTATCCCGGATATCACCACGAGTTACGATTCCCCATCCCTTCTGGCCACGAGGCCCGACCCTGGTGCCGCTCCTCGTTCTGCAGCGGCCCCAGGCCTGCTCGAGACGGCGGTGCTGGGGCATCGCTTTGCGGCAGCACGCGGAGCAGAAAGGCAGCGGCATTTTCATAAGCAGCAGCCACCGCGGGGCAGAAACATGTGCTACTCCCAATAGCCAGATTTAAACAGTATTTTAAAATTCAAACACCTAGCATTTGCTGTGATTCACAGCTCAAGCACAACTCAATAGTTTGGCTGTCAATTAGGTAGCAAAATTTTTTTTTTTTGAGTGTTTACACTTCTTACCAGGAAGAACATCCGTTGCTGTAAACCTTTTCCAGACAGCTTACTCAAACTGCCCAGTCTGATGAACTCCTGTAGGAAACACGTGAAACAAATATATTACACAGCTTCTGCAGAAATGATCACGTTGTGTATTATGACAAAATAAATACGACTATGTGGTCAGAGCAATGACTTGATAATCAGTCACTAAAACTCTTTTTATTTTCTTCATTAAATACTTACGTCAAGATCTTACTTACCAGGATAACCATTCTGTGATTCTGTGACAATCTTTCACTTTATAGGAAAATTGCTTTCCATTTGTAACTTTTACTTACAAGTATTGTAAGGCATCAACTATTTGATAGTCTTTTGCAAAATTCATTTTTGGAATATCCAGCTAAGCAAAACCACCTCCTGCTGCCTCCTCCAGACACACACCTTGGTTCCACCTGGCGTGGGCAGAATTTTCCACGTTGCAGACGACGCGATCACCAGCGGCAGCTCTGCCCCACACTACCTGCAAGCAGCGGGTCGGCTGCTGCTGTGTGTGGCACACATCTAGCTCTGTGCAGAGCTCTGAAACCACCTAAACGCACCCGTGACAGCAGCAGCGAAGGGGGAAATTTGTGGGGCAGTGTGAGCTCTCCCAGCACAGTCCACGTCACACACTATGGTGCATTCATTCAGATCAAACTGTTTAAAAATCTTGAGGGATGGAATATAGGAAGAGTAGCATATGCAAAAGAGACAAAACACTATGATTTCCTAGGATTATTGTAAACTATGAAGTAATTTACCCTTCCACTCACCTGAAACCCTTCAAAACTCCAATTTTCACTCACTCCCTGCAGCTCCTGCCAAGAGGTCTGTACATATCTACTGTGGTCTGTCAACAGTCACTCTACTCATAAGTATGCCCGGGAATCACAGCATCACAGAGTAGTTGAGGTTGGAAGGGACCTCAGGAGATCACCTAGTCCAACCCCCTGCTCCAGCAGGGACCCCCAGAGCACAAGGAAAGGCACATGAGGCACCGGCATCACTGCAGCGTGCATCACTGCCTCCCGCTGAAGGTCAGCGTGGCCAGAGAAGCCCTCCCGTTGCGTGGGCACCGAAGGGCTCCTTGGTGCTCCGCGCTCGGGGAGGCCGGCTCCGCGCGGCGGGAAGCTCACACCGCTGCAGCTCCCTGGGGAGAAGCTCACACCGCTGCAGCTCCCTGGGGAGAAGCTCACACCGCTGCAGCTCCCTGGGGAGCTCCCCGTGGGCAGTCCTGCTCAGGACCACCCTCTGCAGCGATGGGAGCCCAGGGGGGCAACGCAGGAGAGTGGAGAGTGGGGACGAAGTGGGAAATAACGAGGAGAAAGGGATACGCAGGAGCTCGGTAGGAGAGAGGACTCTGTGGAAGATGTGTCTGTCATTCCCGTCTCGGGAATGCAGCACCCCTGGCCAGGAGGCTGCAGACACCCCTCCAGATGGTGGCAGGGACAACAGCTGGACCCTGTGACAAGGAAAGGCCCGGGGCCCTGCAGCGCTCCGTGTCACCCTGCCTGCAGCATTCCGTCTCCAGGTGCCTTTTCTAAATGTCAGCATCCTCACATTAATTAAAGTATATTAATTAGGAGACGTGAGGCTGCGGGTGCCGCCGAGCGATGCTCCAGCTTCCCTGCCAGGCGGTGCTGGGCTGCAGGGAGGGACCAGGCACTGACAGAGGCACAAACTTGTCTCCTTTCCCGAGCAGTTTCCCAGTCACGCAGTGCATTTCCGTGGCATTTCGGCTGCCACAAGCTTTTCCATACGATGCACGCAAGGAAAAGTGGGAGGCAGCGCTCAGCTCTGCGCAGGGGAAAGCAGGGACGGCAGCGGACACTGCACCGAGGCTCACGAGTTCTGAAAGAACACGCTCTTCAAGAAGAAAGATGATGGCAAGCAAAAGAAGCCGCCTGCATTTTTTATATTGCTATTAGAAGTATTTACTTAAGGCAACACTGCCTCAAAAGTGATTGCACAATGTTACATGCAGACTGAGGAGACTGCTGGTCCCCAAGGCCATGTGCTTCGAAGCCAAGCATCGTGAAAGGGCTCAAGGTCTTCCAGCACAAATGTCTCACTTTTCTTTAAGCTGACACGCTCTAGTATTCCGGATAAAAGCAAAAGACTAAGGGCAGTGAGAAACGAGGAACTGTGTAACTGCTTGAGCTCCGAAAGCTGCTACAGTTTTACTGCCTCTCTTGCAACAGATCGTTGAAGAATTGAAATTGCTCGCAACCATCAAAATCTGCATATAAAATAAACCTAATAAAGATAAAATCAGTAAAAAAGATAAGGACAATTGTTTTCTCACTTCAAAGGCAGCTGCTTTCTATGGCATCGTTAGGTTTGCATTGGATGGTTTTCCATGAAAGGCTCACATGAGGAAAGCTGCCCCTGAGAATCAGACCTCTCAGCCATGCCTAGTGCTTCAAAATGCTACCCAGCCTTAATCACAGTTCTGCTCCTTACCCTTCCCGGGATCACCAGATTGTCTATGCCGATCAGGTCCTTCTTGAGTTCATGCAGCTTCTGGAAGTTCTCCATCTTTATCATATTGCCATGGAGCTGAGCCACCATTTCGGAAATCTCAGCCAAAGCAGCTAGAAAAGCAAACCCAGAAAGTGCCCGTTAAAAAGTTGCAAGAGGGAGGCACCTAGGACCCTATGTCCATGCAAGCAGGCCACAAAGATCCTGCCCTCAGCTCCGTGTTGCCTCCTTGGCCACCAGGCCGAGTTTGGGCCAGCAAATCTTGCCAGGTGCTCAGTCTCCTGCCACTTGGCCAGGACTGGGAAGCCTTGACCTCTTGAGTGTCTACGGACCCCTCTCAGCTAAGACCTTTGATACATTCGTCTGATGGAAGCAGCAAATTTGAATGATATGACTGATCTGGGTACTAGAAAGGAAGTTACAGCCATTTGCATTAGGAAGAGAACATTAAAAAGAAAAAAAAAGGGCGTGGGAAGAGGTTACAGTGGTTCCTGCTTACTGCTTATTGTGTGGTTCATCCTCCCGATAAGTGGAGACCTGTGTTCTGCATTATCCATGGGATTCACATCGCCATCTCCCTTTTTGCACCCAAACCTCTAAGAAAAATCTCCAAACACCTCAGTAAGAGACCACAACCCCCGAGTGACAGTGTCCCTGACTTGCACCTTCCTTCTCGAGCTCTCTGGGTCTCACTCCTGCCGCCTCTGTTTGTGCCCGCCTCTTAACGGGAGCAGTGCCCAAACTGTGCCAGCTGCTGCAACTCTCCTGATCGTACAGCCCCGGTGCAACGAAAGGGAGGAGCTACTGGCTCTGTGCTCCAGCAGGTGATGTGGGCAGTAACTGCGTTTGGGTCAACAGTTGGGCCACGCGCGTCCCTCAGTGCCACGGACTGCTGCAGCACCTCCTCCTGCCACAGAACGGGCTGCCCTGCGCTCGGTGCTGGGCGCTGACCCTCCTGGCTCTGCAGGGCAGGCAGCGCCTACCTGGCAGGGGCTAAAGCTCTGCCTCAGCCCGGGGTCTGCACGGAGCGGCAGCTGTGCAGCCCACACAGCAACCACGAAATGCCAGGGCTGGTGAGGGGCGCGGGCGGCAAGGAGGGAGCCAAGACACAGAGCGAAACGGCACACAGCGAGCTCAGGCCTCGAGAGCAGCATCCCCCGGGTTGAGAAATACACGCCGGCAGCTTTGAGCTCCTAAACCAGAGCATGGAAACGGTAAAGGAATAAGCTCTGTGTCTGGAAAAATAACGCTCTCCCTAAAAAACACAGTAAAACCAGCTACTCTGGGGCAGATCAATGGCTCACCTGGGCTGCTACTTTGTTGTTCCTAGGGGATACCTAGGGAAAGCTAGGAACAAGAAAAGCACATAGGATACGTTCCCTGCGCTCTCGTCCATCTCTCTTCAGTGCAAGGGACTTCCTCAACTGGATGTCACTCCTGTGTATTTAATAACCCACCGCAGATTCCAGGTACTTGTCCAGACTGTGGCACAATGTGAATACAAGAGCAACCTCAACCCTCCCACTTCTGGACTTGAGTGCCTGCTGCTGCAACCTAATCCTTTCTTTTTAATGTGAGCTTAAGGGAAAAACCAATTCACTGGCACAGCGCTGCGCGTGCCTGCAGCAGGCCTGGAGGCCGTTCCGCAGCCCTGGGAACGCGCGGCGCTTCTCTCACCTCTCGAATCCCTGAAGTCTATGTGGTTGGGCGGGTAGTGCTTGCAGAGCCTCTCCATTATCTGCTTGTAGTGCATGAGCCTGTGCAGAGGCCGGAGCAGGAAGGTGTTGAGGGGCAGGTAGCAGACCTTCTGCAGCTCGAAGTCCCTGCAGCAGGTCTCCAGCTTGCGCGAGCTCCTGATGCCGCTCTCCAGCTCCACCAGCACCTCGTCGTGCTTGCGCAGGTGAACCGTCAGTGGCTGGGGCCCGGGAGGGAAGCACACAGCAGAGCTGTCAGCAAACACTGCGAGGAGGGACTCGCCGGCGCTCAGACCGACCCTGCTCTGCAGGGCTGCCGCAGCCGCTGGGACTGGCGAACAACGCTGCTCTGCAATCAGTGGCTCTGATACTTGCTCAAAAGGAAGCAAAGTGATGTTACTCTGACACCCCCTCGCCTCTCCCTGTGATCCGTGCTGCCTGGACAGCAAAGGGACGCGAGAAACCAAAACGAACAGTCCAGCACCAGGCAAGACCCCAAAGGCTGAGGAGATGATGTGGACACAACTCCTAAATGGGCACCATGGGGAGGATTAGACTACACAGATACAGAGCTGAGAAATAAAATGGCATTTTCTAGGGGGCTGAAGGGACTTAGATGCCTGGGCTCCCTTCAGAGCTTTGGGAGAGCTGAGATGCAGGCAGGGGGACTTCCAGTTTCTGCTTCCCTGTTCTTCAAGAAAAGTTGCATCTCCTGGGAAACTGAACAGACACAGACACAGGAGAGGTCCAGCAGAAGGGACCACAGCTGATGTGCCTAGGGTCTGCAAACATCCCCAGCATGGGGAGTTAGACACCCACAAGTGAGCGAGCTCTGCACCAAAGTGCAACTTCATTTTGGGTGCTGCACCACAGGGCTGACTTAAAATCTGGGGCCCTGAGGAGCTTCGCGTGTGTTTTGTGCAAAGCAAACTGCTCCCGCAGGATGCCCAGAGCTCCTCTGGGCAGCCAAGGAACGTTACTCTGCTGTGTGGAGTATTATTAAGCCACAAAAAGGAACCGAGTGTTTATATTGAATGGACTTCAGAAAGCAATGTGGCTTAATCTAAAGCTCATGTGCTCTTTGACAGGCTTCCAATCAACTCCCTCTCTCCTGTGATTGTTTCCTTGGCAGAAACAGAATTTCCCGATGACCAAGCGGCTTCCTCCGCACACGTGTTCATTCTGCAAGCCTCTGACTCGGACAACAGGCAAAGCAGCAAAGCCAAGGGGACCCCCTGGGCCACTGCTGAGGTTGCCCACTAACCGCTTGCTGCTCGCTTCTTTCCTGTGCTAAATAAACTAGGAGCATCTGGTCTTTTAAAAGGTCCCGTGACAATGCTGAGTTTTAACTAACTTTACTATTTCCTGTGGAGTTCCCTAAATCAACCTGGGTTTTGCTTCTCTCCTCTGCATCCCTGTAGTGATAAGCAGTGGCACTTCTGAAAGCAAACGGCACAAAATCTTCTAATGGGAAAGAGAAAGGCAAAGGTGAAAGCAGGCAAACAGGTCTAAGCAAAAAACACTGCCCTGTAGCAGAGCCACAGAAAGGCCCACAGACACTGAAGAAGAAACAACTTCATGTTGCAAAGTGCTCAGAGCAGAAGCAAAAACGGTGAGCAGTTTACAGAGATTCCAGAAACTGCTTCTGAAAAGTCGTGTTTTTCTTGAGGACAGGCAGGGAAGTAGAAAAGTTCTCCCTGCATTTTCTCCAATACATCTGAAACGTGTCTCAAGGGGAGAAAGCAGCTCCTGCTAAGTACTCTGTGGCAAGGGCAGTGAGGTTGGTGACACAAGGTGAGGGCACTTTGTTGGTGACGAACTCGTGTTTTCGTTGGGGATAGTAAATCAAGATTTTGACATTCTGATTTTCAAATTTACTATATAATCACTGACATGTCACTTAACCTCTCCATCCATCTCTCTGAAAGATAAGCTTAATGCTCACGGCCATCTCAGGAGAGCTGTAAAGTCTGAACAGCCCTTCACTGCAGGCAAAGATTTGAGGCTGCTTACGTGCAGGATGCAGAAGTGGCAAATCACCAAGGAAAGATATATCTGAGATTTGCAAAAGCACTTTGAGATGCACATGCAAAAAAGATGCCATGCTACCTTGTGTCAGACCCCTAAATAATGAGGAAGTCCGCATGGGCATCCAAGACTTCAGGATAATTCCCAAATGGATGCCACACAGTCAACAGGACTGGATGCACAGATGCATTAACAAGGTTAGCTCTGTGTGATTGGTAAGGACTGGGAAAGTTTGTAGCGTTTCCATAGGCTCTTGTGCCCATGCTCTGCGCTGCTTGTTCCAAAAGTAACTATCAGCATTTGTTCCAACAGCCTTCCATCCAACTTTGCACAAATAAAAGTTTTCTAGACCCAGTCACCATCCAGACCACAGTCACTACTCATGCCATGCCTCATGCATGCAGTTATCTCTGCATGCAATCACACTCTGCTGTTGAGCAATCCCTTCAGACACACAAATTTGGAACTTCCCTTAACTGGAAGATTAATGAATTAGAAGTGAAATGCTCCCGAATTTGCATGCACACTGATCCTGTATTCAGAAAGGAGATTGAGGAAAAGGGGCTGGACAATTTAAAATCAGCAATTTGCAAATCTCAGTGCTCCCCTAATTCTCAAAATTCATCAAAGGAAACTTTTACAGTATAAGCTTCCATTACAATGGACAAAACCCACAAAAGACACCATCGCATGACAATGAAACACACAGTAATACTAATCCATATCAAAGCTTAGTAGTTACAGGATCATTCTTACCTTCATGCTCTGAATGTTCTTCAGCATAACATCCCCGATTCTTTGGTAATCTCCTTTAATGTGAGCATTCGAGCGGCCTTCCCTGTCAGCAACAGAAACATCAGACCCTTCAGCGAGGCAGTACAAGCGCATAATCACTTACAAGCACAGAGAGGAGCTCAACAGCTCGTTTCTTTCAAGAGCTGAAGCCTGTGCTCTCCAGCTCCAGAGCACGTGGGGAACCCTCCTGATGGATACTGTAATTCATGTAATATGTGTAGGCTAGCACGTTCTTCACCCAGCCTGGCTTGTGCTCCTCGCCATGCAGAGGGCAGGCACTTGAGAGATGGATTAGGGCTTTGTAGCAAATTGCTAGCATTTTTAATGACACCAGAGAAGGCTGGAAACAGCTCAAGAAAAAGCAAGAGGTTAAAATAAATGCTATCACCAGCAATGCACAGTTCAGTCAAGCACCGCACCCTGGAGCAGGACGCGCAGGTGCTCCCCCTCTGAAGAACCTGAAGTAGAAATAAATCTATCCAGCATCTGTGTTTGACCTGTAAGTGCTACATATTGGCAGGGAAGCTTCTTTCCGTGTGTCACTTGGGTGTCAGAATGCAAAATGCTCCCTCCCATCCCACCAGCTGTGCTTGGGTGGGGGTTCTGCTTGGATGAGAAAGGTGTTCCCATGAAAATGACGCCGTATGCTGAGGAACCCAACTACGTCTGTTAGAAAATACAGGAGGAAAAAGCCACGACTACAAGGTCCTAACTGCTGAAGATCTCCTCTAATTCAGTCTCTAGGGAGAACGATGTGAGTATTACTGCTCCTCCTTTCCCTCCCTCTCCCAGCCTCTAACGTTACATCCAAATTTCCTGCAGCTTTGCTTTTTATGTGCTGTCCTCAGTTCTTGAAATTCACATCCACACCCAGAGCCGAGTATTGGGAGGCAGATCCAGTGCCGGGGTGAGCAACTGCCACCCAGCTGAGGAAATGCACCAGCTTGGCAGGGACAGAAACACAGCCCGGCTCCGGAGGAGCCCAGAACGAGAGCGGCTCCGTTCGCCCTTGTCGCTGGCGCCCGTTCTGCTTTCCCCCTGTTGGCAGCAGTTCCCTCTTTCAGGAGAATCTCATGTGCTGTGAAGGAATTAATGGACAACCAGATGGTAAATCTCTGCATTCCTTAGTAAGAGCAACCTAAGCCGGAGGGGTTTCGCACTCACCAAATCACAGAGGAGGCAGCTGTTAGCAATATATGTTACCCTGGTAAGACATACTGACTTTTTTTTTTCTTTTAAATCTATACATTTTTACATGAATAGATGCATATTCAGACACTTTTTTATTTGCAAAGATAGACTGTGTTCACACTGCATAATCTATTTGCTTTTCCACCTGGAAAAAGGAGCACTGGCTTAGGAGCACTGCACAGTCACTGCCCCCTGCAAGAAAACGGGGACTCCACCGATAAACAGGGGACGGCTGCGTGTCCGTCTGACCAAATCCCCAGTGTCGTAGGCTGAGGCTGTCTTTAACTAGGCCTCGCCGTGCTAAGTCTCCCAGGCACTCACGTGCCTATTTAAGTCTGAAAAACACAGTTCTCAACAAGGCTGTGTAAGTTTTTGTTAAACCAAAGGCTACACTGGGCCAGGAGGTTGGGCTGTGGCAACGGCAGTTTAATTAGCTGGTTTGCAAAATCACCACATAAAATCAGCACTGCCATTTGTGGCAGTTAGCTAAACCTCCCCCAAGAAATGCTCTGTATTGCAAGGGACAAGCGAGACACAGAGCAGTGGTGCAAGTCTAGAGACTCCCAACACTCGGAGGGTGGAAGTCCAACTTCCCTGGAGGATTCTGCTGGTCGTCCCCTGTCCTCTCCTGCCATCCCTTCCCCACCTCCCTACCTTCAGCACCCAGCTGTAAGCGAGACCTTCCCCCACAAACGCTCTGCCCAAAGGGATGAATACCACAGTGCTCCCAACTAAAACCTACCAGCAGGTGAGGCGCAGGTTGGGGGCACCACAGCGGCGGCAAAGGGAAGCCGCCCCAACCCGCGTGGCCGCGGTGGTGCCCCGGGATGGTCCATGGGATGGTCCACGCAGTCACCCGCGCTCCCAGAACCCCGGGGAACCCGGCGCTGCCCAACAGCACGGCGCTCGGCCGCGAGCTCCAGGGCAGCCCTTGCTCCACGTGCTGCTCTCCAGCTCTCTGGCGCTGTCGGGATTCCCCCTAATGTGCCTGCGTCCGAGGAGTTCAGCTGCTCGGCACCTTTCTGGTTTATTGCCAAGGCAAATGTTAAGGACATCTTTACAGACTGCTATATTTGGATTACAAAATGGCCTCTCTGATCTCAAGGTTGCGCACAGTGCGGCTGGAAGGCGCTCTGCCAGGCCCGGCTCCCGGCTCCTCGCTCACTCCTTCAGCTCACGCTCAGTGCAGCTGGTCTGTGAGCAGTGAGGTCCTCATCTCCCACTGGCTGCCTGCCTGTCCTGGCGTGAGCGCAGCGGCACGCGCAGCACCGCGGCCGCACGCGAGGACCCCCAGGTCCCCCCAGGAGCTTCGGCCACGAGCTGCCCCTGGGCTTGTTCAGCTCTTTCAGCTCTCAAGCCTCATCCTGCGTCTTGCCGGGAGAGACAGAGAGGGAGAGAAATGAGAACCCCAAAGTGACAGTGCCCCCCAGCCACTGCCTGCAGAGTGAAAGACTGAGTCACAGCAGAGCCATGAGATGGAGCCAAGGGGGACAACCTGTGCCGCAGGCAGGCAAGCCCTGCTCCAAGAACTGAAAGCCTCAGAAAACACGGAAATAGCACCCCGGCGTGGCTTCTTCACCCAGCCCCTGCCTCGGCCCTCTTTGCCCATGAAAACGCTGCCCTGAAGTGATTTTCTCCCTTGGGATAGAGCACAGGCACGCTGGCCGCTATGCACACCGGAGAGGCCAGGAAAGCCGACGCCAGGCATGGGGACACAAGGGGAAGATGAGGATGGTTTCATACCTACCTCCTACAACCCCCACTCTGCTCCAGCCCTGCTGCCTCCCTGGACTCCCAACCCACCTCCATGCTATACTACCCCTTGCCCCAGCTCCTCATCATGCAAATCCCATCTAACCAAAAGGAAAGAACACCCAGGGAAGGGCACCCCACTCCACCGAAGACACAAACAAAGTCCCAACCCACCACACGGTACCTCTGCCTCCAGCAGTCAGAAACATGAGGCACGAGAGCTCTCCTCACAACTTATGCTCCAAGCAAAAGCACTTGGCCTTCTGAGGTGGAGGAAAAATCCCCCTCGGGACTGTTGTGCATCAGTGCCCAACAAGAAATCGCTCTTCCTGCTCCTGGTTTTCATGGGTCACTGTTCAAACGTGGCCTCTGTTTGCCAGTGGCAAGGGACAGAGCTGAAAACCTGAGGACTCGCTCCTCAGACATCTTCACGAGGACTCGATTTATGATCCCCAGCTCTATAGAGGATGTAGGAGCTGTTTTTCCCACTAGGAGCTGTTTTTCACCACTAGGAGCTGTTTTTCCCACTGCTCATAATATGCCCTTAACCAACATGAGTGGGGAGGTCTAAGGCCACTGCAAATGGTGCTGAAGAGCGTATCTGTTATTCTGTAGATACGCTCATTGCCCTTTATGTACAAACAGTCCTGGCCTCTTTAATCATGATGCAAGTGTGCAACTGTAAGCAGAGAGGAGGAGATCGCCTTTTATACCTGATCAGGGACTCAGGTATAAGCTGACAGTAGCAATTATATACAAAGTGTACACACATGCATATATATATATATATATATACACACACATGCACATAATATAGATACATATGAGGTTGACGCTACCTCATATAATGTTAAAAACAGCCACCATCTTGACTTACAGAGACTATGCAAGCAGCTAGGCTGGATTTTTGGACTGTGCAAGCTCCTCAGAACACATCATAGAGAATGAATGAAAGGAAATCCAAGGTCATCAGACACTCAAAAATGCTAGTGGAAGGAAGAAAAATCTGATGAGGCTAGTGGGGAGGCAGAGAAGGAAGAAAAAGCATCTCAGTGCAGGTTTGGTTTTTTTTTTCTGGCTAAATGTAAAAATCTCCAGTGCAGCCCTGGGAAGAATGATCCTTGCACTGTGACCTTCTGTTACATGCTGTGGAACAGTGTCTCCCTCCTGGATACTACAGCTTCTCTTTAGGCACTCAGGCACTCTTGATTTTTTTTGAAGTGCTATTAACTGAAGTTCTAAGTGCTAATACTAAAAAATACCCTAAAAGTCCCCATTAAACCTGCCTTAAAAAAGAAATATTTTGCAACTGGAGAAAGAGGGCTAGACAGCCTCTTTCTCTCAGATACAAGGCACCACCCAGCGCCCTGCCTGTTTCAGCCAACACTGCGAGAAGTGCCTCACAGCAGAAAAACCAGCCCTGCTGAAGCCATCGGAGTTACCAGAGTTCACCCAAGCCACAGGGGAGATTCAAGACTTGTTCTTGGAAGCTCCTGTCTCCTGTGCAAGAAACCCAATCCGCATCAAACCTGCGGTGGCAATGCTTTTAAAAATAAGAGATCCAAGCAAGTGAAACCACGTCAAGAAGATGTACTGAGAACATCCCTCGTATTTATTCTGTAGTGGTAGCTCCTCACAGAGAATCCTGGCCACATCTCACTGGAGAGATGAACATAACAGGATACTGGGTCTGACCATTGGATCCTGGACAAACTATTCCTTTCTCATTATTTCGAAGCCATCCAGGTGTAGCACATCTCCAATCTCCAGATACACCCAAGAGTGACTTGGGTAACACAATTTTCCTTTCAAAAGTGAGCTAACTACAAAATATATATCTCATTTCTTTAAATGTGCTCAAAGGCACCTTTGAAATTATGGTCTAAAATAAATAAATTACGGTTCCTAAAAAAATAACAGCAAAACCCCCAAGCCTCCAAACAAACACAAACCAGCTGGATGGTTAACACCCATATTTGAGAAGGCAGGGGCAGGAGGTTTTGCTACTGCATTTATGTAAACTGCTTATTAGTTTTTTCTGTCTGATCACAAGTACTATTTCTTAAACAAAAATAGTTAGTAAATTCACATTTAGCTCATTCTTCTACACCTCTCTCCATGTTTTTTATTACAGGTTTCCAAACTGGCTTCTTCAAATCCTGGCTAAGCCTCCTCCTTTCATATGTTAAGATCTAAGAGCTTTTTTGCAAATTAACAGCAACACATTTCTCAGCCACATCTGGTAGCACTGAGTAGCAGCTTTCCTCAGAAGTGCCTTCAAACAAGGAGTCAGATTACTGCCTTCCCTGGGAGAAGATAAATCTGCCCACATTTCTTAAGAGTATGCAATGCTCTTTCTTTCCAGCGCACGGATAAGGCCCAGAACACAGATTCACACTTCCTAAGAGGGCTTCTCAGGGCAGAAATGGCTATTCTGGCTTTGCTCTCTGCAGCACTTAGTGATCTAGCGTGGGGTAAATTTATGGCTCTCCATTTGCCTTCTCCTGTCAGAATTTACAGGAGCCAGTTTGGAAACCTGTAATATGAACACCTAAAGAGGTGAGGGAAGATGAGCTCAGTTTTTTGGCTGGGATACTGTGCTTATGGTCCAAATGAATAGCCTATTAAACATCTTACCTAAATGGAGGATCCAAACCTTCTCAAATGCAACTGGCCATTGCTAACAGAGCATGCCATGCTCTGGTTGTACTGCCAACACCTCTTCCTCCTTACCATAAAATCTCCCAGGCTTTGGGAAACAGAAGCCAGATTGAAGTCATTCTGCTAGCTCAGATGACAGCTCAGTGTTGAGTCGCACACTGAACAGCAAAAGAGCTGGGCACTCCGGGCCTTGTAGCACCCAAAACCTTGTTGAGGAACAACATGGATGAGTTGGAGTATCCATGGTGCCTGATGGATTTTTCTTGGTCCTTGCTAACCCTCTTCCCTGTTCCCTCTTTCAACTCTTGCTCTTTCTTTCTCCTCCTCCTCCTCTGTTGGGCAGGAGGGCAAAGCTCCATGCTTGTTTATCCCTACCCACCAAAGGTCATTCCTTCATCTCCCTCAACCACAGGACCTCATGTGCAGCATTTACCACTCGCTCTCAGGAATGTGGTTGGCAACAGGAATGCTGAAAGGTTGACTTACAAAGGTTGCCCGAGACCAACCTGCTGAGGCTGCACAGTAAAAGCACTGGCAATCTGTTGTTTTCTGGCCAGAAATAAGCCACGGCTGTGAAAAATGCAGCAAGTTCCTATACAGTGCAGTTGGCTATTGGTGTCAGCATCAATTCATGTCTTGTTAAAAACATTTCTCAATCTGTGCTAGACACAGAGAGCTGCTGCTCTGAGGAAATGCAAGAGGAAGGAGAAAAACGGGTGTATTGTAAAAAGAAACAAATCGGACCTGTCAGAATCTAAAATTGGGTCAAAAGGTTAGCAGCCCTTTGGATATTCAATAGCAAACACCCTGCCTCTGAAGGCAGGTTCAAAGAAGCGTGTGAGCACGCCAGAAATGCTTTTAATGCTGCACACAATCTGAGGTTCTTTGAGCCAAATACAGACCATCTACAGAGCTTAAATAAATTAAAAGCACAGACACATCTCACAATGGTTAAGAGTGATCCCCCTTGGCCTTGCTCTCTTCCCAGCAATTTTGCAAGGCTTCACATTTTGCTTCAATGTGATTCAAGTCCCAGGAGAGCCAGGAACGGTTTGCTGCAGGAGCTTCCAACACCCAACACGAGGGTCTGGAATAAAGCTTAGACCCACAGCCTATGCACCCCAAGGAGGCTGACCTGCACTTTAAGTTAGTAATTAACTCAGCATCTGACCCGCTAGGGGAAAATAGATTATTCCCTGCGGGAATTTTCTGCTCTTGGTCAAGTCCCCATAACACCATGGAATACCCACGGGGTTTCAGCAGCCTGATGAAGTCCACGAGGTCCTTTTTCTCATAGCACACACAGCCTTTGGAGGAAAGTAGAGCATGTGCACATCTCAGGACAAGCTTTCCACCTTTCCTATGTCCTGCCTGGCAAATTAAAAGAGCTGACATAGGAAATTCAGATGTAAATGAGCTGGCTTGAATTCTGCCAGCATCTGACTGCAGCAGTGTGACCCAGCTCGGTGCCAGCCAGCCTCTCGAGGAGCTACACGGCTTCCTGGGCTGCTTCTGCAGAGCCCTGCAGAGCTCTGTGTTGCACTGGTGAAAGAATTAAAACCCACTGGCTTCAAACTAGCCAGGATCAAAAACACAGATACAAGCGTGATGGTTTGGACATACCTTGAACTAAGTGACCTTGCCCACAGAGCTGAAGCGCTGTTATTCCCTACCACGTTGGCCCCAGCTTGTTTTTCTATACATTGAGGGACTGCATATTTCTGTCACTCACCACTTAATTAAACCGTAATCTCTATAGTATACAGTTTATTGCTTGCACTTTATCTTGGCATCTGTGGCATAACATAAAAACGCCTACTCCTCAAAAATAACACCTTGATGAGAGCTGCCTGCTAACCCACTGCCCTTCTGACTTTGCATATCCACATGTGCCAGAGCTGTAAAAACAAACCCCAAGTAGGGCACTGCTACCGCATTAGGTAAACCCACGCTCAGGGGTGGGTGCAAACTAGGCCCAGAACAGGGGCAAGGACATGACTGCACTTCTGTCAAATTAATTCTGTAGCAGGCGCCACAGAATTCACAGCGGCTTTGCGCTAACCGAGAGGTGCCCAGCGGGACCCCATCAAAATACTTCTGAGCAAATTTGAAGGAATTTGAAGAGTAGCTTCACAGCAGATTAACATTTTGTATCACAAAGCTACTGCAGTTTTAATGTGGTAGTGGGAGCCTTAACGTCAGGCTTGCTGCTCTCTCAAACCACAGCCCCAGAAAGCAGGGAAAAACTGGAAAACAAAAGGCTTCCTTAGCTCTAAGAGATGCTCATTGAAAAGGAGGAACAAAAGAAAAATATAGAAACTCAGCAGCTTAAATGGCTCCAGCCAATGTTTCCTGGTGGCTCCAGTAGAATTCCCCAAATATCTCACCATCACTTCAGTGCTTGTGCTTGGGGACCTCACAGCAACTGAGGCTACCAACAGGCTGTAACATTTTGTCCCTTAAATGTACATGAAAGCTTATCTGTGGTTTCTGAACCTTTTATGGCATTCAAAAGAGAAACCTTCTCTGCATGCTCTAACTGTTTCTAAAAGCCACCAGATCTGCCTCCTAAGGTCTCTTCTTCTGAAGAAATATGGATGTGCCAGCCTTGCACAGCATCTGCCAGACCTCATCATTCATCAGCTCCCTCTTCACATCATTCATCTCTTTGCTGATGGGGGCTGTTGCTGCTCTGTATCTGAGCTCCTTGCACCATGCTGGATACAACCAAGATCTCTCAAGTGACTAGGGAATGGCCCCATGTTGTCTGTGTCATACACAGTTGCAAAGTCAGCCGAAAACATGCTGTTTTTCCAAGTTTTTAAAGCTGTCTTTCCATGTGAAGCATGCACACACTGGGCTCAGGGGATGATGAGACAGAGGATAGTATTTATGTGCTGGATAAAACCATCTCACTCACTCTCTCTTTTTGCTATTTGCCCACAGGGCATGTGCCGGTGCACGTGAGAGTTCATCGAAATGTGAGATATTGGAGCGCTCAAAGAATATGGACCAGAGCATCCATTGCCAAGCTGCATCAGCCTGGAAGGTCTCAGAAATCACATGCTACACTGGCAGTGTGTGAAAGCAAGGGGACAACTTCTGGTCCATTAGTGCTCTGTTGCTTTCAGATCTGTATATCAAAGGTATCAATGAGAGTGAATAGTCTGGGCAGTCTGATCGGGTACCAACCTGTCCACGTTCCTCTCCTTACATACATATGCTTTACATTAGTCCCTTTGATGGGAAACTCAGTTCAAGTCAAATGTGTCTAGTTTTATCAGCTGTTTTGTCCTCAACCTCTCTCACCTTTCAACAAGGGATGCAAAAAGGGAAATTGATATTTAAGGGCCTCCTGGAAATCACTATCGGGCACTATATAAACTTTTGACTTCCAAGCATTAAACTGAATAATCACATACAAACCAGACTTTGTGAACCATTTGGTGCGATTTCATTAGTCTTGCACAAAACATATTTCAGCCATCAAAAAAATGCCACACAGATGGACATTAACTGCAGCTCTGTGCCCAGACATGATTAAGAGATAGTAAGGATACTGGAGATGAAAGTTGAGCTTGGATAACACTAGTCTGCCCAATGTTGTGCTCTCATCTAAAGACCTCACTCATCACATCACAAGAGCTGAATTCACACACTCTTAGATTATGCTTTGCTTTTGTTTTGATTAATTGGTTAAGCAGGCATTAAACTGATTAGCGTTCAACAGGACCGCCTGCAGGGTAGGCCAACCTCTGCTTTCATGCAATCTTCCATTGTCACTCTCTTCTAATTAAGAAAGAAAAGCTCTGGCTGCCCCCATTGAAGATAAACCTCCAGTAAATGCCTGCACAGAGCAGGGCAGCCTAGTCCAGATGGGTCGAGCCAGGGGGAGAGGGGGCTCCTGCACACTGCCTTGGCTCGGATATTGCTGGCCAAACGCATTGAGTGCTGCCAGGGAAGAATTACTCATCTCAGTCACTTCTCAAAACTGTCATGTTTCACTGTCACTACTAAGCTATGGATAGACTGTTTTCAAGACCAACATCTCCTTCTAATACTCTGCCAGTTTGCAGAGTGCCCTGTACACCCTGAGAACGTCCAAGTCGTGGTGCTGTTGAATGGGCAACTGCTCGCTCAAATTCCTGTCAGTACATCCCCGTTTGACAGAAACATGACTGGGACCTCTGTCTCCCTCTTTTATCACCCACAAACATAGCTTTCAGAAGAGCTGCCATGCAGGAATAGTGACATTTGGCAAGAGGAAGCTTTATCCAGTACTATGGTCTCATTTACACACATCTCTACCTAGCTGAGAAACCTGAGCAATAGACTTTATCAAGGAAACATGTACATGAGTCAATACATGCAGTCTGTTAATAACCAACACCTGCGACCTGCACAAATGAGTCACAACAGGCAAATCACAGGATACAAAGACTTGGCAAAAAGGGAATGTTAACATGCTAAGCTGCCGGAAATAATGCTGATTGATAAGAAGCATAAAACAGTCTTACCACAGAGCAAGTCTTTGCTCAATTTCCTTGAGAAAACCAGCATGAAATTTGTGCAAAGGTTCGAAGTTGGAGAAAATTAGATTCTTCAGTGTATCGGGCATGCAATCCTCTTTATTCACTGCACTCTGAAACCACTACAAACAGGGGGGAAAAAAAGCAAAGTTATCAGGGGCTTGCAATGCAGCAGGTATGATCATTTGCTGTCTTTATGCACAAAACACATATCTGCCTAACACATATACACCTAACCCAGGAAGGACCTGTTCAGTTGGCACTGAGAGTATAACTCGGGCTCCTCCTGCCTGTCCCATGTGCTGAACTGGTCTTCTCACCAATGGTCAAGCCCTGCTTGGCTAAAAAAGAAACTCCCTTCTTCACTCCCACTTTTAACAAAACCCTGAAAATTCTTCTCAAGCCCAAACTGGTTGGTCAGTTCAGACTAAATTTGCAAATATTGTAAGTGTAAGAAGAAAATACAGAGCTTCAGTCAAAACAAAAAATATTTGCATTTTCATTGCCTACTGCTATCTGAAATCCCCTTGGCAAGAGCTGGCGCAATAAATATTCCAGCCCATGTTGCTGTGTGTGGACAAAGAACCCCATGCAATGTGTAGAGCAGAAGCACAGCATACTGCACTTTCAAGTCAAGCTGCTAGTCTCAGAGTTAGGAGAGTCCAAACACTGGACACTCAGAGTTAGGAGAGAACCAAACAGTGTTCAGAACAGCAGAGGATTAGAGGTGCCTGCAGTTAGCTTTGTTCCACCCTTAACTTCATCCTCATAGGCCTTTGAGTGAATCAGCCTATGGAGCTTGCCGAAGTGACACGGGCTATTATCTTTAACACGGTAACACTTGTCTCTCCTCATTGTCCCGAGGAGTTCCAGCTGTCCGTGGTTCACTTCCAGCAGTTCCTGGAAGGCTCTTGGAAGCATGTATACATTACAGCAATCTCGGCTGCTGTATCAGCTGCATTATTCACGTGAGCGGGAGTTGACTCAGACATAAACAGATACCCAAATCAAGTCTCCCTCTCCCCCACTTCACTTCTGCACTGAGCAAAGCTAATGGACATGCGGCTCTACCAAGGCTGATACTTCATGCACCAGGCTCTTTCCACCATCTCCAAAGGCACTGGCTCTTTGCTGCTAGGATTGCAGCAATCACTACTGTTCCACACAACCTGACCTCTTTTTTTTTTTGCCTGGTTCCCCAGCAAGTCTAAGATAGTAGGCAATGAAGCCACAGCCATCTTTTGGCCCAGACCGACTGCATCTCCTGGAACACAACAGGCTGAGGAGTTGTCTCTTGCTGGTGACTACAACAGGCTCTTCCTCTATCATGTCTTCTTATCACACTATTCAATGCAGGAGGAGGCAATGCAACCTGAATACACAATCTTGGCAACGTTTCATGCATTAAAGAGCAATTAAAGAGCTAGGAGGTCTGGAACTAGCAGCGTTGCTGAAACACTATGAGAGATCTTGGATCCAGTGCCCTCTTACAGGGAAATGTTATTTAAGGCCAAATCTTGCACACATTGTGCTTGAAAATCAAAATGGACTGTTGCTGCCAATGAAAAGAAAGCACAGACCTGACTTGGTGATTTTAACAACCATCATACTCTGAACAGGTATTGAGATACTGCAAGATAGTGAATTCCTTAAGAGCTTAACTTACTATGTCAAGCAGAATCACTCAAATAGGTTCTATGACAACATTTCATGTTGGAGAACATTTGAGCCAGGGAAAATATTCACAGCTCCTCTAGAGAGCTGCTTCAGTTTTCAGAGAAATCATTGAAAACCCACAGGCATTTTTAGTAATTGCAACCACAGAGCACAAGAGAGAAGAAAGAATAAGTGAACTGTGTTTCAAGTTCCTCAACCTGAAATAGTTTTGTAGTGCACATTACTAATCACAGTGCAAATTTCTGCTTTCTGATTCTTGTGTTGCTCCCTCCCTAGAGTTGTACTCCTGTGCACTGCAGAGAGTACCTTAGGTGCGGAATACAAACAAGTTGCAGGGCACACTAAAACGTTAAATGGAGCAGATAAAACGCTCCAGCTGACTGGAGTACCACGTTTCATGAATAATGCCCAAGTAAACCTACCGATGTGATGACTTCAAGGTCCTTCAGGTATGTGCGTTCTGTGGTTGCGACTTCCTTAGCAATGAAGTACGCCTTCTCAGTTGGGAATCTCTGCAAATTGCAAACACGTTAGGTTTTCACCTGCCTTTCTGGAGCTGCTTTCTGCAGAAAGAAATGCAGACAGCAATCACAAGAAAGCTACAAGTTAGTGACCCTTGCTCGTGGGTATGGTAACTCATGCTTGAATGTTCCTAAGCCCCGAGAACACTCTTTCCTTGCAAACAGAGGACAGTAAGCACTTTCTATGGATTCCCGAGAGATTCCTTTCCGTCAATGTTATTTCCACAGCTCTGGGGTGCTGATGTTCCTTTAGGCTTTCTCCATGCTTCTGGAGCAGGGCATATTCTGAAGACCAGAAAGAAATTCCTTGCCATTAACCACTGCCATTATCCCTTGCCAAGTAACCATTTCATCAAACTTGAGAAATGCTGCACCAAGCAGTGTGTGATTCTTAAGAATTCCATTGGTGGGGTAAAGACCTACAGGAAAATACTCTCAAAAAGACAAATACAGAAGGTTTTGCCAGTGCAGCTGGACGACCAGCAGTGGGTCAGAATAACAATCTACCTGTGCTATCCAAGAGGCAAAGTCATTAGTAGTTTCAAACTGTTAATTCCAAACAGATCAAAGATCCCAAAGAGGGAGGTGATTCTGCCCCTCTACTCAGCCCTGGTGAGGCCGCACCTCGAGTACTGTGTGCAGTTCTGGGCTCCCCAGTGCAGGAGGGATGTGGAGCTGCTAGAGAGAGTCCAGCGCAGGGCCACAAAGATGATTAGGGGCCTGGAACATCTGCCCTATGAGCAAAGGCTGAGAGAGCTGGGCCTCTTCAGCCTGGAGAAGAGAAGGCAGAGAGGGGACCTGATCAGTGTCTAAGAGTACCTCAACGGTGGTAGCGAGGAGGATGGGACCGGCCTCTTCTCAGTGGTGGCCAGTAGTAGGACTAGAGGAAATGGCCACCAACTGAAGCATCAAAAGTTCCACAGAAACTTAAGGAAAAATTTCTTGACAGTGAGGGTGACAGAGCCCTGGAACAGGCTGCCCAGAGAGGTGGTGGAGTCTCCTCTGGAAATCTTCCAAACCTGCCTGGATGCCACCGTGTGCCACGTGCTCTAGGAGACCCTACGTGTGCAGGGCAATTGGACTAGATGCTCTCTAGAGGTCCCTTTCAGCCTTAACAATTCTATGATTTTATGATCTTGGTCTTGGTGTTGTTCAGGAAGCACAAAAGAGGAGCACAACAGCCACAGATCTATTGCTTGACTGTTTCCACCCTCCTCAGTGTTGTCAGTGGAGAGGATGCACTGGAAAGGCAGGTGGGGAGGGACAGTGGGAGCAATTCAGTACGCACTCCCACAGGAGCCACCATCAGCTGTGTGAGCTACAGACACCACTGGGCTGCTCTTACTTGGACTGGCACGGAGAACTTCAAGTCTGTTAATTGACTCCTGATTTTTCTTCCCCAATTCCTCTCACATACCTGCTCACTAGGCACAGTGGGGAAGGAGAAACTCCCGCACTTCGCCCCTTCCTTTCCTGCTTTTCTTTCTTTTCCTTCTCACATGCCTCCAGCTCAGGAAAGCAGGCAACACAGGCACAAGAGCAAGCCTCTCTTGCCCCGCGGCACACCAGGCAGCCAGAGAGGGAGGCTGCTGCAGGAGGGATGAGCCAGCCCAAGCCCAGTATGTCTTGGCTCAGAGTCACTTCTGTCTTTGGGAAATAGTTTTGAATTTGATGCTGCCTTGTGGCTTTGCTGCAATGATGGGGCTGAGCCAAGTATTTACAGCTTAATGTTGAGGGTTGCAGCTCAGATGGAGCATTTTCTACACCCACAACCACGTGCAAGCAGTGCTCCCAGCAGAGACTGCCTGGAGAGCTGGAGTTGGACACTGCTGCACAAGGCTCAAGAGTGTCTCTTTCACTCCCTTGTCACCTTGGAGTTGAGGGTTTTAAAGCAAATCACTTAACCCATCTCCTTAAAAACATGCTAGATTTATAAATAGAAACCATGTCAAAACATGCTCTTGAAGCTGCAGCCAAAAAGACTGGCCAAGGTTTTTTTCCCACAGCAACTTGAGAGACACAGAGGTACTCAGCTTCTCTCTACTGCTTAGAGAGAAGCACTGGGGTCCCTAGCTCCTGCCACTCTGTTCGGTAGGATGAATCTTGGGCATTGAGTCCTCAATGACAGCAAATTCATACTTCTGGCCTGACTCACTCTGAACTGCATGGGTTCTGCCACTGGAGCTCAAGGATACCCTCTGTCACTACATGAGAGCAGTTAGCTCACCAAGTGACCCCATTCAAGCCGTTTGTGTTCACCTACAGTGAAGCAGCAGCAGGGGTCTAGATCTTAGTGCCTTGACAAATAGCTGCAATTACAATACAAGGTGGAGAAGAGAGCCAAGGCCAGCTGTTTTACCTTTCTTTTGACCTCTTCCTCATCATCAGTCCTGATGCATGACGGGTCATTCAGCAACGGGCTGATCAGGGGAGATGCCTGCTTGGCATCAGGGCTCAAGTTTGGAGATAAGGACATATTTGCCACGGATGGTCCTCCTTGAGAATTGATGGAAAGCTCTGAAAGGTGAGGGCTGCCAGTCAGAGAACCTGCTAAAGAAATGAAAAGACAGAAAACCCAGTTAGGGCAGGTTTTCTCCAGAAGGTACCAAAAGTTACAATCTTGAATTACAGCATGGGAAATTACACTTCAAGATACAGTCATCAGGATCCTCAAACTAGTCCAAACGGACTCTAAATGAGAGGAGATGCAGCCACTTGCATTAACCTAGGGACTGAAGCAGTCCTTCAGCTGATGAAACTGGCTGGAATTAGTGTCTCTATGAGGGGTGAAGCCATAAATGACTGTGCTGCAAAGATTTATTGCTAAACACCTAATTCCTGCCAAATTTTTCAACGTTGTAATCCAATCTAAGAAACAGAAGAGTTTCCTTGGTTTTAAAAGCAGTATACAATACAATAAATGCAATAATAGAGCCATCCTAGGGGCACCATTCTTTCTACCAAAGCACATCACTGAAGACTCGGATCAGCTTAAATACTTCATTGGGAACTACAGGATACACATTAGAACAAATATATCTAGTGGAAAGTTACAGAAAAAGAAACAAGGACTTTCTATGGTAGTGTTGCTCCTAAGCAACAACAGTCATATCTAACATGGAGGGAGAAAACTACTATTTCCCCAATTTCTAAACACAACAAAGTATGCATATTATACCTTGTAGGTCTTTCCATGCTCCTCTGATTGTTTGGGATGGAAATGCTAGCATTACATTTACATAAGAAAAGCAATATTTTTAATGCAGAAAGCACAACACTTTTAGATTATCACAGATAAAAAGCCCCATTTAATTTTGGATTAAAAAAAAGACAGGTAATTACACTTCCATGGGTTCATATACACTACATGAAATAATACTGAAATCAGCATTTTGTCTCTTGGGAGGCAGCCAGACTACTGACTGCACAAAGGAAAGAGTTTGCCAAAATTGCAATGTCCTCCCAATTGTCCCCTCCTCCAAATCTATGAAAATCTGAGCCTTTTTTTTAAACTAGAAGTTGGATCTCTTACACGGAAAAACATTTACAGTCTGTTTTGCTTTGGCATCATACTTCAAAATAATAATAAAAAAAAAAAGACAAGCTCTTAGTTGCCACAATTAACAGGCTGGCTAGGACTAAATGTAAAACACATACATCACCATATATACTTAAGGTCAAATACATATTACTATGATGTGTTTATATCCTCCCTAGATTATATTAGTTAAGAGTTCCTGTAACTACAACACAGCTGAGACACTCCAGTAAACAGAGGCACCAATAAATATAATTAGGCCAGCAGTAAAACCTATTTATTGTCTGGAAGAACTCAGATTTATTGCTAGAACATGAACGTTTTCCAATTCCAAACCAGTCCATGTTTATATATCATTGCTTTGAAAAGAGAAAGAAAAAACAATACAGTTATTAGTTTACGTAATCATGACAATTATGTAGCCTCTTATAAATCAAAGTCAAAGCAGTATCTGTCTTGGAAGTTCTGTATTATTACAGCTAGCAAGAAAGGATTTACCAACAGTTTCACACTAAATCAATGTTCATTGAAATCTGAGAAAATGCCACAGCTTGTTACACAAATGTCAATTTTATTGACACTAGCACACAACTGTATACAGTGTTTTCAAAAGAAAAGGAATTCATCATTGAGAAACAGTAAAACAGATTAATAGCAAGGTTGTAAAGTTAAAAGTACTACACTCTGCATTACAAAAGACATAAGAAAAGTGGTATTACCTCAAAAGTGGAAACAAAGAAATTCTGGCACTATGCCTGTCATATGACAGCAAGTAAATGGTTTGCACCTCTGTGAGAAGTTCACAGGCATTATATTCTAGAAGTTATATAGCACCTATCTGTGATAGGTAGATAAAGGTTGACAGATCTACCCATCTATTTACAAGCCTAGATCTAACTTCTGAAGTGGGTTTTTTTCTCAGCACACCTTGAATATTTCAAACTACAAAATACCAAACGACAACAAATTAAAAAGACTTCCTAATCTACACTTGGAAGACAAGACTTGGGAAAAGTACCATCATTAAATATTTGCCTGGCGGCTCACAGCTTTTAGGATACAACCCATCACTTGAGGACTCACACACCAATACAACACTGACAGCTGCAAAGTTATTTTGCAGCAAGTGAAAATGCTACATTTGGGTATCAATGTTGAATTGAGCAACGACCAAATCCAAACACGACATCTAGAAACAAGAGCTCAGTTAAGACTACTGGAAACTCCACTGGGATAACAATGTGCTGAACAACTGAAAATCAAAGCTAAATATAAGAAAGCGGCTGTATTGCAAAAACTTCTCAAGATGCTTTCAGTTGATTAGGAGATTTTGGGACCTAATTACAACCAACATAGCCATAAGACACATAGGATGTCATTCTGGTTAAGGTGGGAAAACTGATGTGTTCTGCCGTGAGAAAGTCAATAGGTCATGAAGAAATGAAAGCTGGAGGTCTTGGTTCCACCATCACCAGTCAATCAGCACACGCATCATGCTGACGGGCCATGACAAGTGTTGAAATGCGGCTTTCCCCTTTTCATGGTGGTGAGGAACAAATAACCTGCATCAACCAAATGGTCTTTTCTCTGACCTCTTGCCAAATCAGAGTGCATTCATACAAGCTCTACACATCAACTACATGTTGCAGAATATAAACAGGGGCAGAATAGAGAAGAACATCTTTATTTACAAGCTCCTGCAATTTTACCCTCCAGGATTCTTTGACAGACAGCAAATTATGAACATGTCACTTGTTAGGTGTCAAGTAGTGCAGCATGGCACATGGGAGGCTGCAAGGGTTTGCAGCTGGAGAAAGGAACGGTCCTGGCTCATATTCCAGCTAATTCCCATGCAGACTTTGACTTGGAGCGGGGGTCTATCCTTCAAGTAGAACGGGGCTATCTATACACATGGAGAGGGCAGCCAAAAGACGCTTACCAAAGGAATGTTCAAGCACAGAGTAAAATGGTATCTGTGGTGGAAGGGGCAGGAATTATGTAAGCACTTCAATTCTTTTTCTGAAGTTAGATTTAAGTAGAGAAACAAATAATCTTTGATGACAGAGATAAATAATGAAATTGCACCTGGCTTTCTATAAACTATGACAGTATGTAGGATTAGCCCATCAATGCCAAAACACCTGTTTTGTGGCTTTGAGCTAGCTTACCATTAAGATATTGGGGAAAAGAACTGTTGCAGTAAGGAAGGTGGCAGCAAAACTTAACTCTTATTAAAAGTTAATTTGAAAAAAAAACAAAGAAACAAGGGGGATTTAGACAGTCCCAATGCATGAAACGATGCATTACTGTCCTAGCTTCAGAAGTGTCTCAAATCTGTCCATGCTGACTTACACTTTCCATGTGCTAAGGAACAGGAAGTAATTGGTTAAAATCAAATGTTTAACAGATATACTTCTGCCAATACACACATCGCATCTTTGAGGGCAATTTGACAATGAGAATGCCCACGCAAGGTGGCACACTGCAGGGCATTGGTGCTGAGCTTGATGCCAACAGGGGTAGCAAAACAGCTTTAAAATATGTTCAGCACCAGGGAATAAAAAAGTGCTCCTAATTGCTGTGCGTCAGTTGATGAGGAAAATCCCTCTCAGAGGTGAATTCAAATCACAGACGGGCCACAGAGCAGGCTACCAGTTTGTTTAGACTATGTAGACAGCCTACTGAAACCCCTTCCATGGAGGCTTCACCATAGCACAGAACGGCTCTGCTCTTTGTGACTGTAAAGGGGGCTCAACATATCTTGAAAAAACTCCTCTTTTTCCCTTTTCTCCTGAAACTGAGGAGCAACAAGCTCATGCCATTTAGTACTCTTCATCCACTTCCAGTGAACTGGAGTTCCCATCCCTACACACTGGGGCTAAACAGCAAGGAAGAGTAGAGCAGTGCTACAATGCTCCCAGGATAGAAACAACAACTGTTACTGGAAGTGGCTGAAATTCAAAAATTTGCCAGAAAACTTAAAGTCCTCACACAAACTCAACTGTTAAGGATTGTCTGTTCTCCAAGTTTAGAGTTGTATTGTTAGAAAGCAAAAGGTGCTAAGTCAGAAAGTGCCTTTCTCAATACCTGGAGCATTGCAGCACCCCTTGGCTTACTCCCTCCTGGGCCTGCTCCACAGCTACTTAAGTCAGTGGAATCTTTGTCAAGTACTACAGAGACACAGATCCCATTTATTCTTCTTAAAGAGTTTTTTCTACACTCCAGTCTGGTAGGTAAAACACGAACTGTTGCCCCCGTGTCCCTTGCATTACCATGAACACCACTCGTGAACTCTCTGCTCATAAGAAAGCAACTGACGGAGCTGTCACTGCTGTAACCATGGACTGATATCTGGCTCTCTATTCTATAGTCACATTGGTTGCATATCCCTATACTCTACACAGAAAGTTTGGTCAGAGATATAATACAGAACAACTCAGAGGAAAAACTCACACACCAGGTGAAGTGTCAGCAGTTTTTGTAAGCACTTTTCAGATAACTGAATAACCTCAGATTGGAAAAGAGTTTAGTAAGGGTACCTCTTCTATCTCCCCAGCTGTGAACCAGGCACAGCAGCGTGGCTGAGATTTTGCACACAGATTCCCTTCTGCTTCCCTGGAACACAATAACAACCCCCCACTGGCTTCCACGAAAGCCGGAGGGGGACCAATTCATGAGGCTGCCCTTCTCTTCCCCGTTAAACAAAGCAAGCTGGAGCGCTGGATGTAGATTGTTAGGATGAAAGATCTTGACAAGCAGTTATGCATCCATCAGAAATACACGTACAAACATCCCCGAACGCAGCACTCATTAATGTGATGAGGAGAAGGAAGGAAGAACATCTTGGGAAGAGCTCTGATATCATACCTAACCAGTAACCCTGCCTGGCACGAAGAGGCTCATCACAGGGAGAAAGCTCTGCTTTGACTTCACAGCTTCAAAACCTGTGCCCATGGCAGGGCTGGCAGTGAAGGGTTTGGGAGAATGGCACACCT
This sequence comes from Eudromia elegans, assembly GCA_003342815.1. Taxonomy (NCBI): domain Eukaryota; kingdom Metazoa; phylum Chordata; class Aves; order Tinamiformes; family Tinamidae; genus Eudromia; species Eudromia elegans. The sequence goes on along the minus strand of PTEX01000073.1, from coordinate 1,361,424 downwards.
TGACAATGAACTGATTTCCTCACCTTCAGGACAAATCATCAGCCAGCATTTGGACAGCACACTTAAACCAGTGACAGTTTTACAGCAAAATACCAGTTAGAATGAGTAAAAGCCTTCAGTACAGGAAAAACTAAAAATAATAATAATAAAAAAAAATTAATTCCATGCATACACAGTTAAATGGCTTGACATGCTCATATAGTCATCAAGCTTGCTGTCGGTTTAGTAGCCAGCAACCTCTGCAGTTGGTTTATCCATGCTTTATTGGCATCCTGCAGTATTAGACAGCAGTGAGTGTGAACTGGACAGTAGCTGCTGTTGGCCTACATCAGGCTATCCCTGGATTTAAGCACAAATAATGAACACTGCGGACCAGGAAGAGTACAGGGTCACTGGGCATCACTCCTTTGTCTAGCCTTGATCCTTCCAGACAGAAATGGAACAAGCAAGAGCAGGACTCCCCCACACTGTACACAGGGGTAGGGTTGCTTTGGTTTGTTTTGGTTGTTTTTTAAGTGACAGTGACATGACAACACAATAGATCTGAAAACACAGCGTGGAGCATTGAGCCCGTATGTAAGCTTGGGCCACAGATACTGTCCATTTCAATGAGACATCTCCCCGAGACTGCAGTGATCCCGCTCACAAGCTACAGCAGCCCGACTCGCCTGGGTGCAGCCTTCACTTAGGACATGAAGGGCAAAGCAATTGTGCTCAAGGGAGCCCAAAGAGTCCCGGGAAAACAGAGCTCCTTCCACCCTCCCTTCACCCTTCAGCTCCTCAGCACGGAGTGGCTGAGGAAACTCGCAGCCTGGGGTGTGTGTTTGTGTGCTTCCCCAGTTCGGAGGTGAGGAGAGCTCTCAGAGACAGGATCACTGTAATAAGAGGAATTAGGCATCCCCCATACACATAGGCATTTCTGCAGTAAAAGGACATCGAGACAGCGCTCCAAACAATGCAAGGAACAGAAGATACAACATGCTTTGAGGATAAGGACAGCACATTGAAAAGGCTTTTTCTCCCAGAGAGGTACATGCTGACAAAACAGTGCATACAATGAAACAAAAATAATGTTTCTCTTTGAGCGGTATTAAACAAATGACAAAAATGAGAATGAAGTCCCCAGCATTTTTGATTTTAAAAATTAAATTTTGACTGTTAGGATTTCTTCTAAAAATATCTATGTATGTGCACACACAGAAATCAGGAAAGGGCTGGATAGGTGAAACACTGCCAAGCTTAGGAGCTTTTGTTAGTGGGTTCAGGTGAATTTCTTAGCAGGAAAGGGGAAAAAATACAGAATTCAGCTAACCAAAGAAATTAAGTGCCCCATGGAAAAGCAACAGGTGGGAGCTCTGACCTTCACTGAACTAAGCAGAAAGACCTACCTCTGATCTTGCTGTAAACCATCATAGGTAAAAAGACAACTCTTTTCTTCTTGAGACAAGATTTTCAGCACTTTAGAGGAACCATCTAACCTAATTTTAACAAGCCAGAGAGCTCCCAGTTCAGAAAGCATTCACCTTCCTTGTACCTTCCATGTTCAGTCAATGCCAACCACATTATTATTGGCTTTAAAGTTAGATTTTACCAGTAGAAACTGGTTTTCAGGGGCCCAAAAGAAATATATATATATATATTTAATGTAATACACCTCAAAACTCTAAACTTTCTAGAGCAAACCAAGTATTTACGATCATGTCATGCAGATTTATGATCCTAATATTTTTACTTCTTTCACTGTAATAACATTACCCTTATTTACAACCACACTCGTGGAAAACCTGCCTGTGAATATCCAGCTCAGCTAGGCACACGGGTTTTCCAGTCTTCACAACATTTAAAAGAAAGTGCTCACTGCTTTTAACAACAAACAACATGAGACAAGCACCTTGCTCATCTTACTTGTTCTTTAGAGGAAGAGGAACAGAAGAGGAAATATTTTAAAGAAATGCTACATATGTCACCTAAAGGAGGCCTTTTGTTCATGTCATGCCTTTGAGTTTTAGGTGGAAATTTTCTACTTTCAAGTACCAATGGTGCCATGCAGCCTAGCTGTGCTGTAGGGAAGAACGCAGAAGATGCCTTTGTTCAGGACCCATACGTTGCACACGAGTTGTTTCCTTTACAGATAAAGCACATGCCCTTGCCTAGGCATATTACAGTAAGCACAGTAACTACCAAAATATAATAGGAAAGACTCCGATGATTTTAATTTCCTTGTATTTCAAGTTCCTTCCTTTTCCTTCCTGATAGCACAGGCAAAATCTATTCTCCTAATGTAGCCTGACTGAAACCAAAGTGAACTCCACATTTTCCACAATGTAGAAAAGCTATACACCAGTCGAATCTTTGGGACCTCCTGATGGTAACTGCTAAGTATCAGACACTTACAATCACAAATCCCCACATCACCATGATCAAGCAGGAAACACCAACAAGCAGTTGGGTTTCTCACAATGGGAGAGCTTGTCTTTCACAGCTGCTACCAAAGGAAAGCATACATATTTTTAAAAAAACATCCTAGAAGATTTAATTTCTCTCATGTATCTAGAGTTTTTCCTATTTGGTATGGAGAGCAGGACGGATCTCCTAAATAAGGGGGAAAGAAACATACTAAAAATGTATGGAAGCTGCCTCGGGAAATTACACTGAGAGATGAGCATTAAAGAGGACTAAAAAAATTGTTTTCACCATTTAAAGTTAAATTGCTGTAATTAAAATTCCATTCTAACGTCACCTCTGATAACAGTCGACTGTCCCATTATGACAAACGAGAGCAGAGTTACACGAATATGGTGTTTGAATCAATTCACAGGTCAGACATCCTTCCTTTTGTTGAAGAACTGGCACGGAAATAGCCACAATTCATATTTCTTGCATACAGAGATGATTTTGAGACGACCTCAGTCATGGGTTTTCAATATACAGGATCAGGACTGTTTCATCAGTTTGTCTAACTGATACAATTCCTATTCTCCCAGGGTCCTGAGAAGCCATGGGGGCTTAAAAGTCTCAGGGAGAGACTGGGAAGCACTCAATGGTGAAATAAATGGAAATAAATAAAGTGAGACATTTTTGGTGCATTTAAAATATTTTCCATTCTTCTTCACTTTGTTTCCTTTGTGCTTGAAATGAGGCAAAAGAGGACAGGCTTTAAAGCACCTCTTCTCCTTAGTGAAGAAAAGGAGGAGCAATAAACAGGTTTTACATCTGTCTACTCCATTTTCCATTTGACTTTCTCTGGCCACCACCAAGTAATTGCATGTACAGATAGAGACGCCAGACAGGAACTTCTGGCACGAATCCTCCTGTTTCAGAATGAATACATCTGCTTCAACTAGTAAGAGCTACTCCAAAAACATCTGTGCAAACAGAAACCAGCCACACAAAAATTCAGGGCAAGAGAAGAAAAGAGTCTTGTGGCTAACAGAGCTGGATCATTCTGTTTCTTTCAGTGAACTAATTCACAAAAAGTTTTTTTTTCACCCTTCACTGGTTCTGGTGATGATGTTCAGTACTGGCGATGCTGCTTGATGAGAAAATTGTCTAATTTTGCATGCCCTTTGATATTGAAATAAACTGGTAGATTTAATTTTTCAGCTTATGAACATGCAACTCTCATTATGGTTCTATCTACTTTATAATTGATCCCAGCTCTACACAGCTCACCCAAGCTACACATAAATACAGCCAATTTATGTATTTTCAGCTACATATTGAATTTTTTTCACATATAGAAACTTCTCTTATATTTTTCTTTGATATAATTTATATTTAGAGCACACTACAATGGTTAATGGGATGGTTCATGTTAGGCAGATCTAAGAAGAGGTACCCTGGGAAAACGGCAGCATTAAGCATAGATCCTGCAGTATCCCATCCTTGCCTCCCACATCAGCTCATCACTATTCAAGTTCCTTCGTCTAGCCAAACGGATTCCCAAATTTCACCGAGCAGATTCTAGGAAAGGCTGGCATGAAAAGAAACTACAGACGGAGATCCCAACTGACACAGTACACTGGAGCTGCTGGTTAGCTAGAGAAAGCTTAAAACTGGCTCACATGACTTTTCCTTTTCACTGTAGCAAATGAGTGAATAAGCTCAAGAACTTGGAAAAGCAGAGAAAGAATGGGAGTATTGTCCATGGATGAAATCACCGAAATCACTTAAAATTAAAGATTTAGAATGCTGATTTGTGAGTACCATCAGCAACACCCCAAATCTGCAGAAATTACAGGAAGAACAAAGTCTTTTACCAGGGCTATAAATTCTTCTGCTACAGTTGAGACCCTTGTATGCCGGTATCAGGCACATTGACCGGGGGATGCAGATTAATCAATGCCTGCAGTGATTAACATAACTTGACAGCCTCCTCTTCTCCTGTGTGTTTTGTGAACTAGAATAACATGAAATCCCCCATCTCATCTGTAGTCTCACCCCAAAGGTTTCCACTCTTCCCTCTAAGGTCTATCTCTATTTCTCCCACAGAAACAAATTCACCAATTAACTCTGAGGGAGCTGATCCTATGTGAAAATGTCAATTTAAAACTGCTCTCTCACTACCATTTCTGGCAAGCCCCCAGATATGAACCACATGCCTGGTGGAAGAATTTGGCCCACAGATTGTTTTTAATTAAATGCTTGTCTAATGATATTAAACTGAACGTCAGTGGCATGAGAGCACTGCAAAATGATTCATCCTAAATTAACTGACTTCTCATGTAATTTACAAATTTTTTTTTTCTTCAAACTGGAAGAAGTCCACATGTGATAAAACTACTAACACTTGAACATATACATTTGGAAAAAAAATGTCAGATGACAGCAAATAGTTGGAGAAAAATCCTCATTTTCCATTTTTTGAAGATAACAGTCAAAGAGGCTGTTGAGATACTATTAGCAACTCAGCTAACTCTAACTACCAGCAGATTTGTTCTTGTAAAATAATAGTTTTACTATCTTTGCAGGCATATGAGAGAAGAAAAAGTAGGCCAACAAAACAGTATTTGAAAGGATACAAAATCGTAAATGTCACCTGCAAGTTTCCTATTCACTTAAACCCAAACAATCTGAAAGCTACTCACTTTTCTCAAGCAGCAGAAACAAGACCAGAAACAAGAATCCTTGTGTTGAAAGTCCATTACTTAAGCTCTAATCCTACCAGCTAACAAAGCAATTAATGCATGTGTTCAGACTGCTATTACTTTACTGTATAATATAACTACTGGTATTTTTGCTATACAGTCAGCAAAAAAACCCCAGGAGACTCATGCATACCCTCCCCATGCTCACAGTGTCTGCCAGTACATGTTTCAACTACCTATATTTCATCTTAAATATGCAGAAGTTCAAGGCAATTATTTTACATCTATTCTAAGCCCCCAAACACAAACCACCTGCTTTTAAAATTATATACAAGCAAGTTTTATTCCTCATTATCCATATCCTTGTTTCTAGAGACATGCTTTTAACTACAGGAATATAAGACAGTGTTCCGCATCACCAAAACACCACTGTCAAAAGAAATGCCTCATAATCATTCCTATGCTGAGGTATCTAATCTTTAAGGAAAGTCAACATACTAACGTAGGTGATCAGATTAAAACTTATATTTACACAAAGATATATTTTACTGCAAAAAATGTAAACTATATAACAAAACATGCTTAGACTACTTTTTTAAAATATCCTTCATTCAGATTAAACTCTGTTAAAGTGTGCATAGACCAAGGCATTAGAAAAATTAAAAGGACTTTTTGTTATCTTATTTTTGTAAAAACAATCTTGAAAATTTTATATTGTCACGATTTACAAAGTCCTGTAACTGGACTTCATCAAAATTCATGTGGGCAGATTCACCATTACTGCATGATGCAGGTCACTGCAATGGACCCGCTGTTCATTCAATGCTGTTGTTTATCACTTAAAAATCTCAATTTATACAAAACATATAAAAATAAGGCCAGTGGTAAAGAGCACATCTTGTCTCCCAGCTGTAATTACTGCAGGACGCCATACAGGAGACCTTTTCTCTGCATTTTATTAATCAACTCAGAGAAACTAGAATCAGATTTTATTAGGATATAGCCTTAGTTCCTCTCTATTATTTTTTGACTGTGAAAATGAGATTTTTGTATAATTAGCCTCTCTCTTTCAATACCCGTGCCAAAATCTAGTTACTCTACGCATAGTACTCAAGACAATCAGCCTAGATGAGAGTTAGTTACATAGTTATAGGTCTTTGTCTCTCTTCGGGGATGAAATATTTATGAGGTGGCATTATTAAAAAGAATAGCCTATGACAGACTAATTGGATCCTATATAGATAAAAATTTTTCATGATCAAAGAAAAGAAAAAAGTCTAACAGTGACTACATCCAAACTCCCCCTTCACCCCCTCCCCCCCCAAAAAAGTCACCCACAACGGGACTTGTATATCTCTGTGAACAATGCCACTGAATGGGTTCAGGCTACATTTTATTTCATGTGAATTGTATCTTTCATCTCCTCTCTCTTGCCTGAGTAGAATTTAGAATTTCAAAATCTCCCTTAACAAAATTGGTCTATTGAATCTGCTACATAAAAAGCCAAAACTATCATCGTTCCTGTACACACAACTAACTTAAAACTTCAACAAACTAGATTACAAAGTGGATTATGAAAATGAGCAGACCAAAGACATTCTTGCAATGAAAAGATTCAAGATATTAAAGGTTTCTGCAAGCCCTGGTCTTGAATATCAAGCTGCCTGCATTTGGCCATATCTTTATTTTTTTCCTTCACTTTTTTTAGGCACTCATGAGTATCTCTCCTAGTACAAGAGAGAAAAAAAATTGTACTAGACTCACAAAGAGTACAATGTACCTAGTTCATTTTTTTTCTGTTTTGCAAAATAACCAGTCAAGTGTCAAAGAAGCTACAGTATATACCTAAAAATGACATAATACAAAAAACAGTTGAATGTATAAAATCCTAACCATAATGCACTACAAAATCAACTAAATCAGTCATGATTTCTGTCCCCCTCTGAGCCTTCAGAGGGGGTAAATAACTGTTAAGCTTCACTAAGGCTCATCCTAATTATTGTACTTCTAGTACCCCTTTCCTCTGGCTGGCCAAGAGGATGATAACATTTGACATAGCCCATGCTCTTAAGTTTTACAGTACTAGCCCCAGAAAATGTAATTGGTCTAATGAACAATCATAGTTTCACTGATCTCATACTCCCTCAGTCCCTAGCAGCTGAAGACCTGCACACCATCTTCATCACTGAGGCCAACAGACACATCCTCCTCTACCTCCTCCTCAAGCTGAAGGCTTCCAAAGGAATACTTATTCCTAGGCAGGGGAGAGGAACTCAGCACGATGGGATTTCCGAACACCAGAGGGTGAGTGAAAGGGTTGATGATTTCCGAGTCGGAATCGCTGGATTCTGTCCCACTGCTGGTGGAGCCCTCCAGCATCTGGATTGCAGCCATGTGATCCATCACACCACTGGCATGCAACGACTGGATGACTGGGCTCTGCTTGGGCTGTCCCCCACCCGGTAGACCGTTGGCCATCATTTTGCCTTCTGGAGAAGACATTTTAGTCACACTGCCTGCTTTGCAGTGTCTCTCCAACCTGTACTCCTGTCCAGGGGTTGACGATATCTGGCTCAGGATAAATGGGTCAGTTCCCGACTTATTGCAACGATTTGAGGTTTTCTGAACATGAGGCCGTTGAGAACCTGGAGAATACCTGCCATAATCACGGCAGCTACTGGCATAGCTGTCCTCCTCCCCAGTCCTTGCCTTGCAGTCATGCCCATTTTCTGAGACATAGCCCTGAGAGCCTGTTCTACTGAGGCTCATGTTAGGACTTGACCCTTTGCTACTGGGAGGCAATGGAGTGGCCAGCGGACTACGGCTCCCTGGTTCTCTGAACAGTTCATCAACCAGTGAGCTGTGCCTTGGCATCCTGGGGCTTCCCCCAGTGTAGAAGGAAAGATTAGCTGTGTTATCATCAAGGTACTCTTCAGAGAGATACTGGGAAGACTTTATAGAGGCTGAGGAATCCCTATACCTATTTCTATTATGATTTTCATCTCTATAGTGAATATAGGCACCACTGGTCAAATCACCCTCATAATTGTCATTTGTTTGGGAATATGACCGGGTTATTTGTCCTCTGAGGACATCATACTCGCTATCTACATCACTGCAGTCAATGAAAGGAATGGAGGTGCTGCTGCCATGAGCAGCCCTGGAAGCTGGACCTGTGCTTGGTTGCTGCGACTGAGGTCTGTTCTGCTGCATCTTGTCCTTAGCAGTCTCCTCTTCTTCCTCTGCTGTGGTTGACACCACTGCTCCATCCACCTTTCTGCTTTCCTTCGGGCTCTTCTTCAAGGAAGGGCTCTTGCGTTGTCCAGTGTCTTCTGTAGAAGCTTTCAACTCCTTCCCTTGCCGGCAGCTCTGCACTGCTGTGGCATCATTGTCATCTCCAAAGGCAAAGCCAGGGCTCTGGAAAGATAAAGAAGGGAAGGCAAAGGGGAGACAACATGGGAAGGAGAAGAGTGGTGTGGAAGGAAAGGGAGACAGAGGGAAAAGGCTATGTGTAATTACACACCAGCATTTTGCACTGCACACTGCAGCAACATAGGTATCTCTTGAAACCAGAAGTAGTAATACAAGTCTTAAAATGAACTAAATGACAGAAAACCACGTCTCTCATCTTCACAGAAGAAATAATGGGGAAAAACACATAAACTAAGCAAAAGAAAGATAAGGGAGGCAGAATGCAGTGCTATGTAAAAAGGGGTATTCGAGATGGTTCCACGCCCCAATGCTGCCATCACCACCGAATATCAATCTGTTTGCATTACTCTGAGAAGCCGAAGGGACAAGAAAGACAAACATGTGAGATAAATACTGCAGAGCCTCCTTGAACACACTGAAAAAGCCCAAAGGGCTCTCTGCAGGCTTCTGAAGAGTCCAGCATCCAGCCATTGCAGTGTTCCGGCCAGCACCTGACTTGCTTTTCAGCAAACAGAAATGCCACATCTGCCTGACAACTTGACTTTCTCCTCCTGAGCTTATCTTTGATAAAGACACATGAAACAGGATACATCTGTGGCAGAATTCCCTGAATTTCTTGGATTTATAGGAGTGAGATAGCTGGAGAATACTGGGAATATGTGTTCAGCTTCACAACTGCCTGACCTAGGAACATGGAGTCACTGCATCCTCGTCTGCATGAGGATTTTCAGCAGCAACTCCTACCACATAACAGCTATTAATATAAGACAGATATACATTTTACATTTGGCAACTACAAAAGGTAATGCTTTAAAAGTTCACAACAACAATTATTTTGAGAAAATATCCTTCCACATAGGTTAACACAAGTCACCTTTTGTTGGGGGCAATGAAGACTCATCTACTGAGGAAATGAATTAACCTTTTCCTCCGACACAACCACCAGTGAACAACCCAGACCCCAACATTAAGACTGTGAATGGCATTTTTTGAGATGGTCATTGAGATGGTCAGACAAGCTCACTGTTTGTGCTTGTCATCTGGTAGTATCTTTTTTTCTGTAATGAAAAGGAATCTGCTCCACTTGCAGATGCTAAAACTTCTTATACCCAGGGCTCCTGAGCTCCCAGTTAAATGGAAAGTGAGTAGAAAAACCTGTGCTTCCCAGGTTTCAAAACACCAACTAGTAGAGAGTAATCTATCAAGAAATGCTTAAAAGGCATCAACCAGGGTATCATCACATCACTGACTTGTTTTGGCACCTCTGAATGCTGTTCTGAAGGCTGTGCAGTCAGACTCCTGATGGAATGAATCTTGCTGTGCTTCCTGAGGGGGAAAAAGAAAATTACAGTAAGAAGACATCTCCAGTTTTCATCAAGAGGCAGCAAGAGAAACATCTCCTTGAAAAGCTCAAGTTCTCAACAGTAGCTTTCACAGAAGTTTGTCCCTGAAGCAGATTAAGAGATTAGCATCTTTTTTTTTTCTTTTTTTTCCATCCCCAAAATCTGAATGTATTGCACATGCAAATATGCCATTGCAAGAAAAGTGAAGGGCACTGAAGCAGAATAAACTGTTGTCAAGGTCTTTTGTAAATTTTCACCATAACTTTCAGTTGACCATGAGAAAGATGAGTTTGGACAAAACTGGCTTTAGCAAGCTAAGTTGGAAGCCTTCCCTGGAGATCTCCCTCTTGGGGTTGGCTATGCCTTTTTTCTGTTACTTCCCTTCTATTCTCAGGTAAACATGTTTACCTAAAAAGGATTCACAGTCATTTCTGTTCATGTAGATTAATCACACCCAACCGAAAAGGGTGCAAGTCAATATGGGAGTAAGTTACCTGCAAATGGTAGGGTGCTCACTGCTGAATAACACATTGAAGATTATTGATTTAAAGTAAAATATAGGTCATGCCAACTTATGTCAAAATATTCAGGACAAAGGGGATATGATATTAGTGATGAACTGCCAAACTAGCAAAAAAAGTATTCTTGCTTAGACTCGTGCCAAGCTCTTGGAATATAATTGACTGGAAAAGGCCACTCTAATTAAAACATATCAGACGAGCTCATTTAGTTTTCTCTCACCTTTCAAACTGTACTTTTTTGTGCCCTCCTTCTTTAACATAGTCAAGGACTTGCTTCTGAGTCCGGCCACTAGAAGAAAAACACAGTTAAGCCAGTCTGAAAAAAAAAAAAAGAGTCTGTCACATTTAATATAGTGTATCACCTAGTGAGCGTAGCTGTGTCTGCGGTCTGCAGCTCTTTATGGGTCCCTGCTGGGTAGAGGAACAAACCATCGTTTACAGGCTATGTCCTACGGAGTCACAGCAACCAGGATAATATTTCTCATGCTCAGCTGCAACTCATGCAATCTCCAAAGGAAGTTGACCATGACAGAAACCCATTTTTTAAAAAAATCTTTCTGAATTCTTTTTAGAATCAATTATCAATCTTATCCACAGTTTCACGAAAACTTGCGGCTAAGGGGAAAACAGCCAAAAGGCATTTTATGGCTCAGCTGCTAATATTAAAGACACCAAGATGTCTTTAATAAGTTACATACATTTTTCTGCAGAGATTTAGGCAAGAAATCACTTCCTGCCCTTCTCCTATAGGCCAGAAAGTTGTCAGAAAGCCCATCACTTCCTACTGTGCAAAGATAAACTCCAAAAGGAAATGAAAGTAGTAAAGCAAACCAAGAATGTTCAACAGAGAACCAAATCCTTCCCGTTCATTATAGACTTCTGTCTAATAATTACCGTAAGGCTTGGAAAAAATCACCAAACTGCTCAACATAGATCACAGTGAATGCAGGATTGTAGTCAAAATCTGTTCTCCAAAGCAGGAGGTAAGTTGGATGCCCCTTTATTTTTCTGTTTACTCTGCCAGTAACTTTTTTTATGTCACAGTTTAGCCAAAACATAGGTGCTTGCATATTAACTAATCTACTTCTCAGGTAGGAAAGAGAAAGCTGGCAGACATTTAGGATAGCCATATCTACTAAATACTTGCATCAAAATACTGGAGTTTTTGAGCTTGCATAGAATCCAAGCAGATTCAGGCTCTGGAAAATCTGAACCAATACACACTGTAACACCACTTGAATGCTAGATGCTGTCGTATGTCAGCATGGTGTTTATTAAGGCCTATGGCTAAACTAAATTATGTTTGTATATCAAGAACTGTACTTAGTGTAGAGATGCCTTATTTCAGCAAAGAGCACTTCTGGTTGCTCCTGTTATATCAGCTTCTCAAATTAAAAAAAAAAATCCATAAAATGATTTTCTTTTCCCTTCCTGATACACACAATTTCACAAGTAGATTGTGTCCAAACATAGCTGGTCATCTCACATAAATCTTTTGCAGGCATGAAAGTCTCAGCATAAAGAAAAGACACTGCTCTTAATGGCACAGGGCTGGGTTGACCACAAGGCCACAGAATGAAAATGCAATGACAGAAAAGACTTTTCCCTGAACACAGGGGAGCTAGAGAGTGTCAGAGTTGCAAATGAGCACTGCTTTAGCACACAGGTGGATTTTTCACACACACAGGTGGATTCATCCCTACCTGAGGGGTAAATGCAGGGAGGAGAGGGCAAAACTCTTCTTGGTGGTGGCCAGTGACAGGACAAGGGGTAATGGGTACAAATTGAACCAAAGGCAGTTCCGTCTTCACGTGACAAAGAACAACTTTCCTGGGAAGGTGACAGAGCCCAGGAACAGCATGCCCAGAGAGGCTGTGGAGTCTCCTTCTCTGGAGATCTTTTAAACTTGCCTGGATGCCACCCTGTGCCCCGTGCTCTAGGGGTCCCTGCTGGAGCAGGGGGTTGGACTAGACGATCTCTAGAGGTCCCTTCCAACCTTAACCAGTCTGTGATTCTGTGGTTTAGTTCCAGCTGTTTTCAGATAACAAATATACCTCATCCCACCTCTAGAAAGCTGCTTTGTAATGGCTATCACAAAAATTTTTGTTTTTTTTTTCTTTTTTCTCTATAGTCTTTTCTGTATTATCAGGGATAAGAAAATCAACAGAAAATATAAAAGAGCAAACTGCAACTTTCAAAAAAAAGCAGTTGTCACCTGAATCTAAATGATGAACCTCTAGAAAAAAGAACAGGTTTAGGCTTTGGTTTAGGCTCCTCAAAAAGTCTGAAGAAGGCATGATGTTCCACACAGATCTTCCAGAAAGACTTGCAGAAATCTCGACTGGCCATAAGGAACTCCAGGGTATCCTGGAAGGAACTCTGAAAGATGAGAAAGCAATTGCAATGTCAACAGGCAAGCAACACACATTACAGAGATGCATTGATAAAACAGGTGCCATGCTATAAAAAATACATTCTCCTGATCCATTAGCTTCTAGGCTTAGCAGGCCCTTTCCTTCTCTGAGACATCACTGATCTGCCAGGCAATATCTGAGAATATGGCTTCAACTTTCTTTCATTGCCAAGTATGACAGACCTAAACCAGAGATATTAATATGTTAAGGGGAGGTTTCACATTTTGAAGTAGTTTGCAAACCACAGCTTAAGAACCCCAATTCAGTACCACGAAAGCAGTCACAAGAAGACTTTATGATATTCAGTTTATGTGTCCATTGCTTGCACTACTCATGTGAGTTGTCAGTTTGATATGTGAATTAACATGTTAACTGAGAACCTAAGCAATTAAGGAAGAATCTTAGGTTCATAAAAATACATATTTTATCTTTGAGTAAACATTTACCGAATAACCTCTCCTCTACATTCATCTATTCCTAACAAGGACTTACATTCACATCAGGGCGTAGCTTGATAAGAAAACGTTTCCTCTTGAAGCTCAGCTTTCGAACCTTAGCCCAGTTGAAGGCATTGATCTTGGTGTGACCCTAGAGAGGACAAAGCCAGAAGATTTTAAGCACTCCAGATATGAATGGAGAAATTTAAAACACTACGGAAGTCTTGCAGTACATTAGTTATCTGTTCACTTCACTTATCATTATGATATTTCTTGTTCTGGTATGGCAAACACATTTTTAAACTTAAGGATCTGGAGGTGTGACCAAAGGCAGATATTTAGGGTTATAAGTACAGTGACTCGACATGATGGTGTCCAATCCAGTCCAATCCAGCATCACTGCACAGAACAGGGAGGCCCATCCTTTGCTGGATGATGTTATCTTGTTCCAATACACAGGCAAAAAATTCCCCTTTCCTTGCACAGTGCAGAAGCTTCCAAGAGACATGACATGCTGTTGGGAACACTAAACTCCCCAGGTTTCCTATGTAGCTGACAGAGCAGCATCTCCAAAGGAAGAGCCAGATTTTCAGTGGACTACATCACCTCCCAGAGGTGGCTCCTCTCTCCATCAGCTACAGAGAATGCAGGGAATCCACACAACCAACACAGTCACCTCATGGTGATGGAACAGATTTTGTTCCTAACTACCTGTCTACAGAGCTAAATGGACACTCTTTTAAATAGCAGTTAACTGAAAAAAACAAACAAAAAAACCACCCCAGCATCTGTGAAATCCGATCTTTCATAGGGAGCAACAGAACTGAAAGAAAACTAAATAAATTACACTTGACATTTACCTGAAGAGTCAAAAACTTCTGAAGCAAACAGCATGGCCAAGACTTTCTCTCCAAAATGTCGTGTGACTCCCATACATGGCGTTGTTTAACCCACTGACCCCCACAAGTCTTAATTCTTGATGTGCTAGAATTTGAGGTACTTTTTCTAAAACAATACTTACCTCAGCTTGTTCAATAAGGAGTTCAACACAAACATGTCCACAGCACATCACAGACATTGCCAAGAGGAGCTACTACAGGATGGCTAAATGCACAAGTGCATATTGCTTTGGGTTTCATCACCAGAAGGACGTAGGAGTACCAACAGTGTGATTATCCCTGGTAAGTCAGTCCCTGCTGTCTATGAATTTCATAATTAACCTCCCCTAGAGAAGTCAGCAGCACCACTACTAATTCCTAAATAAATGTCTGTGTTTAAAAAAAGTCTGTGTGGGCAATGCTAATGCCACTTGTGAGAAAAATTTCATTTTTGTTGATGCTGCTCTTCCAAGACTTTCTGTAGTAGTTTCTCTCAGTTATATCCACAATTAAAAAGGTGGACGTACAGCTCCTGCCCTATGGAAACAAACCCCTAAGTCTACTACTGAATTCCAAATGCCAGAGTCAAACCAGAAGGTCAAAGCCTGAGAGATCTCATCACAGTGTTCAATCTTGGAGCTTGATGCAGCAAAATTTCCAAGTTTCCTTGCAAGGCCTCCAGAAAGCTGCCTGAAATACATTAGGACTGTGAACAAGAGGAGGTGACTGAGCTGCAGAGCTTCAGAAATCAGGCCTTGCACCTCAGCTGGCAGCTACATTGCTTCGGAAGCATCCCAGCTGTGTGCTGGGACCCAGCAAGGCCCACGCTCTTCTGGGTGTGTATCTGCTTTCAGCTGTAAGGCAACGTTCTAAATTACTTTGAACCTCTTTGAAACTTAGCTTTTGAAACTCGTAAATTCAGCTGATGTAAAATACTGTGGGGGGACTTGGGGAAGGGCCTACCCATACAGCTGAGACGCGTGCACTTCTAACAACGTCCTGATGTTCTCAGGCTTCAAGTACTTCAAGTTCTCATGCTTCAAGTGCTCATGCTTTGGTTTTGTAGGTTTACTGTAGAGACATTTGGTTGCTTCTTTAAAGCAGTTTTTAAGTTGGAAACACTCATAACAGTATTTTAACTAAAGTTAAGTGGTCAAAATAAATACTTTTTTTATAATGGTAACAACGTCCAGCCTGTGTGTGCGAATAAGGCAAACATCCCTGGAAGTGAAGGATACAATGTAACTATAAAAGGAATAAGGCCACTTTGGCTTGTTAGGGAAAAAAGAAAGAATTTCCTGTATTTTTCCAACCAAGTTCTCAGAGGCATCTTGGTTGGGTTATCACAATTCTAACTGTTGTGAGAGATACAGGTGATATATATAATAAAGCACACAGCCATAATCTGAGCAGCTCTAACCTGAAACACCAGAATGCCTGTGTTGGCAACAGCCAGGTTGATTTTTGTCCCTTCCCTGTCCTTGGCTGGATGCAAGCGTATTCCATACATCTCCAGCCGACGGGCGATCTCCAAAAGCTGGAAGTCAGACTCTGCTGGTGTCTGTCCCCTTGAAAATGAAATCACAGAAAAAAATGCAAATCCTTCACACCTTTTTCACAGAGATCAATGGGTCCTCTGAAGAATAAAGAAACATCATCACAGATGCTAAAATCTGTCAGTGGTACCACATCCTCATGGTTGTTCCACGCCCCTACATTTATATCTGCTAGAAAAACAATTTCCTCTTAGTGCAAGCCAATATCAAAGAATCCACAGATTTTACAGGCTATTAGAAATATTGACCACTCCAGTGCTGAGACACCTGAGACAATTAGATTTTGAATAATTTTCTTTAACAGATGTCACTTGCTCACTATACAGCTATATTTCCATTGGAATAGCACATGATATTCCTCAGAAAATTCATAAAAGTTTATAAGAAAATTGTTCATTGTAAAAGTGAATTTGATTAAAAAAATAAAACCGAAGACTTAACAGCCTTAATATAAATGTGGTCATCTCATAAGCACTGAATTTCTTGACTAGATTGTGCACAAATTCTGATTGTTACTTCTATAAACTCCCAACCACTCATCTCCAACTCTTTAGTTCAAATTGAAACTGTTTAAGTCCTGAAGTGTTCTCAAAAGCAGAAATATAATTTTCTATGCCTTATTCTAAATTTTTCTACCACTAAGCTCTTTTACAGGACTTGGGACATCAACTCACCAATTTGCAACATGATCTTGAATCCTATTCCCAAAATCCTTAATTCTGGATGTACTCTGTGCTTTCCCTAAAAATTATCATTAAAATTCTTCTTCATCTATCCCTAAGCACAGCATGAAAAGGTGAAAATGCAACATTTTATGTCCTTGAAATCAAAGAGTCTATTGTCACAAGTGCCTGATCAGAGTCCTCATCTGCAATCATATCCGCATGCACAAAATCAGCAGTGAAGCATTTTGTATGAAATAGTCTGTAAAATAATTGCATGCTTGAATGAATATCAAAATCAATTGCTCTTTAAACATCTTGTTATGATGACAGGAGAAAGACAGCAGTAACCTTCAGAAAGCTCATAGGCTGGATTTATTTTTACTTTGAGTCATAACTTTTGAGAAACTCAGAGGCTGAATCTGCTGTACTTACAATCTAGCATATACGCACAGGCAGAATTTCACTGGAGGAGAAGAGGGTCAATAAGGAGGAGAAAAGAGAAAAAAAAATCTTACACGTGATTACGGTGAAATTCCATGATTTTGTCTTCTAGTGCTTCTTGCTGAGGTATATACTTGTTCTTTCCTAAGTGTTCACGATCTATGGTTTCATCAAAATCTCCAATCTCAGCTATGGAGAATTAAAAAAATATATATTAAAGTAGTGAATTGGATATGCACCAAAAGGTGCAGATAGCAGGGGAGAGAGCAGAGAGACAAACACGTCTGCCATAAGCTGTGCCACGGCTTCATGACTCCCACCATTAGGATTTTCACACATTCCTCCCTTCTCATCCACACAAACAACTGGCATACATGAGAGAAGTGGCCCAAGGATTCCCTCCAACCTCCACAACCAAGTACATAACTACCAAGTACATTGGCTTAGCCAATGACGCCATCACAGCACTGCCTTGCCTTACGTGGGAGAATAAAGGGGATGACCAGGAGAAGGGCAGCTCTACTCCAGCCTAGCCCACCGAGTCTCTTGTCCCCATGGCGGTGCTCTGCTGCACTTCCCCAAGAGAGGTGAGCACAAGCTTTTCCCCAGGGAAAAAGCCCCACACATCATCTCCCGGGACAAATCGGAAGAGGGTGGGTTGTGTTTTGCTTGTTTCAACACATCTCACTTGCCCTCCTCTAATTTTGCAGCAATGTGAGACAGATTCTGCCTCCCACTCCCTCAAAGCTGTGCCCATCTGATGCAGATATTCAACAAAGTATGTGTAAGAGAGTGTTACACCCACCTTCCATTTCCCAGCCCATTCAGTGAGATGTCCTTTTGCGGGGAGAGGGGACAATCTGTGTGTAGGTACCACATTACTATCTTTTTGCCTAGTATTTTTGAGTATCTCTGAAAATCTTGCTAATATTTTTTAAACAGAGCAATATACCAGCCTCTGCCTGCAGACCTGCTGGAATAACAGGAAGAATACTACAACAAAGGCTGCTACCTTATAAATGTTAATGAAACTAAAATGCGAATCCCTCAAGCTAGATCTAGGCTACCACACTGTTCTGCAGCTGCCTTAGGGTGTTATGGACCCAGGCTCAGATGCTTGCCTCATCCTTACCTGAGGGTATCACCACTCTAGCTCTGCCCATACAAAAGATCCTTTAATCTAGTTCTGTCCAAAATTAATTTGTTTAGAAAAAAAGGTGTAAGTAGATGTTTCAGACACTGCAGGTGATTTCTGAAAAATTTTTGTCCAGCTGCAGATGTAGTGGGGAGAGCATCTCGCACAGGCGTGCAAGATGAGGACCACAAGCATTGATGAAAGACCTTTAACCCAAACTGGCTGCAGCCACATAACCACTCTTAATGCCTAGAAGTTTGGAGAGGTCAAGGTTGGAAGAATAACTGAATATCAAGATAAGATGAGGAAGGGAGTGAGGATCAGACAATCTGCTCTGAATAATCCTTTCTGACATTCAACAACAGACTTTCTTATTAATGAACACTTAAGAACCCTCCTTTGCAGAAAGGTCCTCATTGTCTCCATCTCAAAAGCAGCTCCATTACCCCAATTTTACTTGCCCCCAGTGTCACAAATCTTTGGGGTCCATTTTTAGTCCTATCTCAAATGTAAGACTGTTTCCATTTTTTTAATGAAGCCACAAGGCTGCCTAGGCTTGGAATGCCTCAAATGATGCATGGTGGGCACTGACTCTTGAAAATATGCATCATAGCTTGTACGTCCTTGTACACAGATGTAATTAAATCCCCCTGATGTAGGGCTTTCTTTAGGGTCAAGACTACAGGAAACTCTTACTTCACCACATGATTTTTATAATGTCCTTTGCATCTGTGGACTGCAAATCCATTACCAATCTTGGCTTTCAGATTACTTCTCAATGTGTTATCTCTGATCCTGTGCTCAGCAGTTTCTCCTTCTTCCTCTTAAATTCCTTTCTAATAGCAGCGGCTCTAGAAAGAGGGAGTTTTATCTGGAATATTGGCAGCCTCTCATATAAGTCTTCTTTAAAATCTTCTTGTGTGCTTTAGTCAAAGTTTTGGCTTCCACTGATAATCTCCTCTCTCTTACTCTGCACACGCATCACACCACTCTCTACATTTCCTGCCTGCATTAGTACTTCTGGTATGTCTAACGCTTTACATTTCATCTCTATTCCTTTTATCAGTCCATCTTCTTACTCTACACATTCACTTTCCACATCATGCACCGTATCTTGCACTTTTCACACTTCCCTAAAAGTATTTTTAAATAGAAGTTTTCATATACACAACACATTCTGTAATATACATGCTAATTTAACCAAAAATCTATTTGCTGTCATATTATAATTCTATCTAAATGTCAGTCTATAACATCAGCATAAGCTTTTATCCACAGTGTAAAGGCTTCCGGAATCAGATAGCCCTCATGGAAACTGCTGGCAGGCACAGCACTGATAAGACCCAATACCCACCCTCCTCCCTTCTCGATCTTTCCACTTGGATAACATCACTGCTATCAGCTGTCAAGCTTTATTTTTGTTGCAGGCAAATGTGTAATATTTTTTAGCTACTGAATTATAAGCTAAAGAGAAAATAAATACAAAAGAGAACCATGCGGGTAGGCTACAGCTCTTATTTGCTCTTATTGGAGCCAATTTTCACAGAAAAATCTTTACAAGACGGATAAATAAATGAGGCAATCAGAGAGTTCCAGCAAACAGAAGGTTCCAAAAGGTTTCCAGCAAACAGAAATACACAAAAAAGAGGGGAGGGAGGATATGATGACAATACTGTAAACAGCAAAGAAAGGCCTAGGCTGCAGTCAGGAGCTGATGAGGGCAGCAGCACAGCAGATGCAGCACAAGACACAGAACCCTCTTTCCCCCAAACCACAGCTTCAATGCTGTGAATTCTGCTTCTGTCTGAGTGAGCATTCTCTGACCTCCTCCTTGTGCCAAGATGGAAGAGCTCAGCTCTCCAGCACAGAACTGTCTTCCCTTACTCTCCAGAGGGCAATATTAGTTGATTCTTGAATCACTCTGCACCTCAAGTTTAAAAGTGGAAAGAGGGCACAAAAACCTAAAAACAATTAAAAACCACCACACTCATTCATCACAATTGAGAACAGTTACATAACTCAACAACATAACATACCTCAATAACGTAAGAGTATTGGTGTTGATTTGCCCTTTTTTCAGACTTCAAAATGAAATTCGATATGCTGCAGGCCAGGATAGGCAATAAAGCCTGCCTGCACTGTGTGTTGCAGGGAACGGCCAGGTGTATAACGGAAGTATTGTGAAAAACATGGAGTTAAATTTGTGTTTGGCTGTGAGGAGGGAAAGGGCAGAAAGGAGAGAAGGAGACAGAAGGGGAAGCTCACAAAGGTGAATGGACATCCTGGGATTTTAGCCTCTTACGCTGCTGCTTTATGAAAGCAAGGTGCCCACTGAGCAGTTCAGACACCAGGGCTGCAGATGGTTCAGTGAAGAATGTAACTAAGGAATCAATAAGAGATAAGACAGACATGAACTAAGACCTAAGTAGAAGTAGTAAGGAAAATATGGCATGCAGAATTGCAGAGCTCAAGAGAGGATGAAATATCACCCTAAATGAAGAGACCCCTCAGTTTGCACTGCAACACAGGATACTCAGTATCTCTAAACTGTCACAGAGATGAAAAGATGTCAGAAAAGAGAAATACCAGCTGATGTGCTGAACACAGTAGCAGGAAAAAACAAAAGTCAGAACAAGCAAATTAGCCAAGGATTTTCTTCTTAACAGAAAAAAAGGTCTTTGCTGCAAAAAAAATATTCTGCTTGAAAAGGACATGAGGGATACAGAATTTCAGAGAGGCTGCTGTACAGCATCTTATTGCTCCTCAGTAACACTGGTCACTGACCATGGCAAATAGAAAATCATGCAGTATCTGCCTTTCCTTTTCAACTGTGATTGACGAGAAACTATCCAAACACTCAGACAGACTCTGGCAAAACACCATGAGAATTACCTATTGATCACTAAAGTATTTCTGAATGTCTTTGCTGACAGCAATCTACACCACGCAGCACTTCGGTGGAAAATGCAATACTGGATTGTGCAACGGCCATTCAAAGCTAGGGCTGATTATGACCAGAATTCCCCTCAAGGCTTACACATACTAAGTGTTTCTTCCTACTGTTATTCTCAATACTACTAACTGTAATTTCTTGAAATGGAAAGCATATATCACCTTTCAAGTTATCTGAAAGATGGAAAGAGCTTTGATATGATGAAAAAAAGCTGATGTATGATTCTACTGAAAGGTTTACTGTGCACTCTTTCAGATAAAAAAATAAATTTGTTGGATTTTTTTCTTCCCTAGTGGCTTCTTCTTAGGACTTTGATTTAGTGTGGCATTCTAAGCATGTTTATTTACTATATTCTCTAAGCAGAATACACATCTCCAGGAATTTGAATGCTCTGCTGACATGATACAATGCTAAATATAAATAATAAAATTTAGGAGAATAATTCAACCTGTTTACAGCCACTTGCAAAAACTGCTTTTTAGAGTAGCCCTGTCAGACTGTCAGATTTAGTGCTTTAAAAATGCCAATCCTGTGTCCAGCAGCTTTTTATTGGAAAAATTAAGTTACCTGCACTTTAATGCCATCCTACAGAAATGTAATAAATTGCTCATGTGCCTTGATCCTCCTCTCACACAGCCATTAACAAATAACCCGGCAAAGCACATCCAACCAGTTATCCCATTTCTCCTCCTGAAAAGACGGGAACTTACACTGTACAATGTGTGAGATTAAGAGGGCAGTGCTGGTATCATTGCACGTTAGCCTTCCCTGTGCCAGGTCTTGCTTCACTTGCAATGCAAATAGGTACCTGCGAAACCAAAGTGAACAAAGAGTCATACAAAGCATGAGAAAAGGAAGGAAAAGTATTTCAACACTGACTCAGTTTTTGGCAACAGGTTCCTTTCACGCTGTGGAATCTAGGAAATGATCTGATTTTTGTAAGCTCAGAGGTGAAATAAAACATAATAGATACTGTATTACAGCCATTTCGATCTTGTACAGTAGCTGCTTTGCAAAACCAAACTCTTCCCCTCTTTTTCTCTCTTTCTCTCTCTATTAGACAGAGCAATGAGATCTGGGAGGGATACAAAGTGGAAGCAATGTGACAGCTATTACGTGTTCAGCAACACTCAATTAGAGCACTAGACAACGGAGCTGCTGCAACAGCAGACAAACCAGCAAGATGCAGGTTATTGCTTGGTCCTTGCAGAACACAAGGAGAACTTGAAGCTTCCTCCTTGGCATTCACCTGGAAACGGGGAACAAGATCTTGACTGACCATCTCTAGCTAGCTTTGATACTTTTTGGTCCTTACTGGTGCACAAATCGCTTTGACCATATTCCCTTCCAAGCCATCTCAGCCACATGGGGCACTTTTACAGACAGTTGGCAGACGAGAAACAGAAGCACAGAGATACTACAGGTCTACATTATCTCAGCACCTAAATTTCTACGAGCTTCAACAGGAATCAAAATAGCCTAGTCCCACTCAGCATTACACTTCTAAGATCATCTGAGTCATCAGCTCCCATCTGATTTCAATACGAAGATATTCCCATTCAGAAGTTTATTCCAAACAACACAGATGGGATTTTTCTCATGAGAAGCGTGCACCTGTAGCATGCTTTACTCAGAAGAAAACTATCATCTCTACTTGAAATACAAAAACTCGAAACCTTACATGCTGATATATGAAAGTATGCACTCAAGTCATGCTGGTTTGATTTGACTTCTACAAATTACATTGGAAACTGAGGTGAGGACCCAATTTATACTGTACATGAAATAATATAGCTGATTTAAATAAATGTTCCTTTCAAACTTGCACAGTGTCTTCTTTTTCTCATTCCTTTCTAGAAATCAGGCAATACACTGAGACAGATATCTCTGTCTAGTCATGCAGAATTCACCCTAGCAGGAGAGTAAAGCACCAAAATGACATGTTAACTGCTTCTCCAAGTGATGACGCTTTTCCCAGGGGATATGCTTTCATATCTCACAGACTGCTGTATACTTACACATTCAAGGTCCCTAGTGTATACATTTAAAAATCTAACCCAAAAAAAATCATTAAGATTCAAAGAGATGTCTTCAGGTGTAGAAACATGCCACTAAAACCAATTTACAGTGCATGTAAAGCAACTGATATGCAGAATACCTACTAAGAAACAGATAATTTTCATTAGTAACATAATGAGCTTTCATTCAGACCTTTATTATTCTTCCTCATCCTTTCAAGTAAATATTCATTTTCCCTACATCAAGGCCAGGAGACAATATTGATAATTTTTTCCCATTCCATTGCTCTATCACCAAAATAAGCCAGAGATAAATGCAGAACACTTTTTTTTTTTTCCAGAAAACTTGTGAAGGGGTATTCTTAAAGCACATTCTATAGCTACAAGAGCTCTTTTTAAAGTGGACTTCAACCTGTGGGAGGATTAAAAGTAAAAACTAAAATAGTGAAAATGGTGAATCAGAACAGAAAAAAAATAGTTATAAAAGTTAAAGACTATAGACCAGAAAAAGAGCTGAAAAGTTTCAGCAAAAAATACTGCAAAGAAATGAAATGCTTTTGACCGAAAAAAAATCTAGAAGAACTATCTAATAGGTGTCTCAAACACCTGTTCACTCAAAGAATTATGACTCCTCCATCAGTGCCTACTGTGTGAAATTCGGAGTTTAAATCAAGTTTTTTTTTTAAGCACACTGAAAACAGACACACCTTTAAGGTACTCTCTCTGCAAATGTGTATGCTCATCTCTATTTTTCTTTTACTTTTCATTTTCAGCCAAATCTTTCTGTTTCTCCATCTCAGAAGTCACAGTCCCACCCATGCAAACTTCTGGCATTTGCACTAGCTCTATGAATAGGGATGCTGGGTAAATTCAGGGGAAACGCTCTCCCACACTGGGTGCAGAGGTCACACATGTCCCTTAGCAAGCAGAGCTCTCTAGGGCACCAACATGCAGCTCAGCCCAGGTCCTTCAACACTATTGCCAAAGGGGCTTGACGACTCTGAATGGTCTCCTCTTGAGGAGGACAAAGCTCTCCCAGAGCCCCTCCACATCCAAGGAGGCCAAGGCCTCTTGGACGCTGCAGAGCCTCTCAGAGCACAACAGTGTCTTATGCTCCTATTTTTCAGGTGCATTCAAAGGTGGTGCAAATAGCTCATAGTCAGTACTGAAAGAGAGACACTGACTGTCACTCAGGTCACCTCGAATCCCACATTCTCCCCGCTGTCCACTGCAGACTAAAAGAATCCAGTTACACAACTACTAACCTTGTCAGTTCTTCCTGCAGCTGAGTGTGGTCTGGTGGGAAGAATTTTACCACGAATTTTACAACAACGTGCTTCGGTCCTAGGGAAATGTCAAAAGAAATTAGTCCATATTTGTAACACGACGGGCATATTTTGCTATATAGAGTGACATACAACAGATGACTGATGGAATATGTAGTGCAAGAGTACATGCTAACTTTCATCCTACGTTAGTATTTTAGATGGTCTCAAAAACAGCACAATACATTTATGCACAATAAAAAAGAATAGTGACTTCCTGAAAGCATACGCTGCCCAAACCAAGCCTGTTTTTAAGCACTGCATCAGCTGATCCACTAAAACGTAATATGTGGGCCATCATATGTGATCCATGCTTCTGAAATGGAGGATACTAAAATAGACTGGTTTTTTCAAGTCCATTATCAAAATATTATTTCTAAATAGCAGCACAATTGTTTGGACTCTTACAAATATGGTCAATGACAAAAGGAACAATGTATTTATCTTCTTTCAGAGGGAGAGTTTCCACAGAATCCACTCTTATCAATAGGACTGGTTTATATCTGGTCATGTGCTCTGGAGAGGTGCCCACGAAAATCTAATCTCCAGAGCATATGTTCATAAACGAAGCACCTTGCTGACATTTGATAAAGAAAGAGTCATCAAAACCCTTCCTGTTCATTTTCACTCCTCCCAAGGGTGCTGAATATTTACAGTGCCCTTTTCTCTCCAACCAGCCACTGTGGCATGAGCTAGTTTCTTTAACCCAAGTATATTGGTGTCTCCTTCTCTGGAGATCTGACCCAAACTCAAACCCACCTGAATGCCACCCTGTGCCCCATGCTCTAGGGGTCCCTGCTGGAGCAGGGGAGTTGGACTAGATGATCTCTAGAGGTCCCTCCCAACCTCAACCACTCCGTGAACTATGTGATTTTCTCCTCTTGGTTTAAGATAGCTCCAAGTTCTGTGTCAATGCACCAGGCAGCTGTAACATACGGGCTAAATTATTCCCATTAATAATTTCTTCTTCTGGTTCTTTTTTCTTCCTTTGTGATTTCTGCTACCTTTCAGCAATGTGTGTTTCTCTCGCTGCATGCTTTTTCTTCCTCAGCAAATATGCTCCTTCCATTGATACCCCTGCCATGCTTCTAGTGACTGATTAAGCCTTCCAAAACCCACTACTAGATTATATCCTCCACGAGAAAAGGTAAAACCAGATCTGATTGATGTCTACGTGCTTCTTAGAACTTGTTGCTGCGGCGTAATTTGACAGCATACGCAGTATAGCTTTTAAGGACAGAACAGAGATGAAAAACAGCCCAAACACAATTCAGTAAAGAAAATTGAGAAGATAATGATACCAAATGACAGAGTCCTCATTTATTCAGCTATTCGTATATGGATAGGAAGAATGACGGCAAGGAAGTACTTACTTCTAATCTGTTTCATAACAGGCTTCAAAAGATCAAGCCACACCTAAAACCAAAAGAAAGTGGTGTTATCATCTCTAAACAAACTATTCTTTGTTTTGCTTTGGTTATTCATTTACTTATTTAATTTCTCCAGTACGGTCGTTATGCTTAATAAGCTATCACTGGGGCAAAGCTTTTGAAGCAGCAAAAACTTAGAGAGCTGGAGAACAGCATTCAGCAAGGAAGAGACTTTCCCCTCATTTATCTCAAGAGAGCAGCAATCACAGCAAGCTGGGCCAGCAACCACTCAATTTGCAGAAAGGAAACTGAAAGAAGAAATTACGAGGCATCCAACACTGCCATTGCGGCCCTTGCGAATACGATCGGGCTGCCCCTGCCAGGGAGGCCTGAGCCAGAGCCAATGAAACCCTACAGCGGCACCCACATTAACCTACAGGAAAGCAACCGGAAGGGGCTGAAATGTATCTTTGCCTTAGGAGTGCTGGGCACTGAGAAACGAGAAGACAACGGTTTCTCGGTTTTGGGGTCCCCACAGGAACCCCCGGTGAGACTTTAATGTTGATGTGGAGATCTCCACATCAGCCCAAGGGGATAAAGGACTCTCGCCACTGCTGCCTGCAGAGGGGACCATGCACTTGATGGCCAAGAGCACAAGGCCCAGCTTACAGGGAGAAAGAAAGCTTACTCCTCAGCAGCACAACATGTTCTCCCTTCTGCAAATCTGGGCTTTCCTACGTACACTGGGATCAGTGTGACTTCTGCAAATGCTTTGTCTTCATCTCTTTTTAACACACCATTTTTTAAGGAAGTTGTGTGGGCCTTTTCCCCAGCTCTCAAAAGGGAAGCAATAGACAGAAATACCATGACCAGAGCCTATAGTCCCAGTCAGCAGCCCTAGCTGGAAGGGTCTGGATAAATCACCACTCCTCCTTGCCCAGTTTACAGAAAGCTGAGGGAGATAAAAGCCAAACAACCTTTGGGGACTGAAGGAGTGTGACAGCTCACACTGCTCAGCTGGTAACTAAACCCAGGATTGGTACTATGTTATCGCACTGCCTGGAGCCTTCCTTGGAGATATTGAGAATTTGGGGAGGAACATCCTACAACCTCCACCAAGGTTAGGACCATTAAAAAACAAATTAACCAAGTCTTCCTCCTGGAAGACATATATATATAAATGAATACACTTCTGACCTTGAATAGTTTTAGATTATGCAGAGACTGAAACATATTCAAAAATATCCCTTTTACAAAATCATCCAAGAAGCCAGACTGAGCCTGGCATCTTTTTCTAACTGCTGTAATGTTGTTTGCTATTTCCCTAGTTCCCATACCAGCGAGATACCTTAACAGTGCCTCCAATTAGCCCAGACCTCACATTCCTGCACTTTTAAACTTGCTAATGTTTCTCAATGGAATTGTTTGAAGTTTCGCAGCCTCTGAATGTGATTTTTTTGAAGGAGTTTTGTTATCCAAGAATAGGCGAATGGTCTTTATCACTTGTTAAAGTGGTTCTGACACTTTTTGGCACTTCAGTATTTTTAAACTGATTTGTTCCAGAAAGTTGGCATGTACCTAATCCGCTATGATGGGCAGCAGCTTTGCCAAGCTTAGAGGAGGAAATAATATCCAAATACAAAACAGCCAGTTTACAAGAATGTGGGAGTCATACATTTTATTTAATTGAAAAAAGTTTTATCCTCTCTCTCTGTCCCTAGGGGGATATAGGATATAGCACAAGCATATTTGTGTACTGTTTCTTTCTCAGCAAGCAAATGACAACATCCTTTACCAAACTGCTGGATACTAGCAATGTGCATGCTGAATGTGTGTGGGGAGAAAGGAGGAATGTGGAGCAAAACCAAGACTTCATCGGTGTCATCAAACCCAAGCAATTGAAACTTAAGCATCTTGCAGCTCCCACTCTCAGTCTATAGAGTCTCATTCCGAGGATAGTTTATAAATTGGAAATGAGAAATAATGTGAGGATTCAAATTTGGATTCACGACCTCAGCCTTCTCTGGGACTAAAAAGGCTTGATTATTTAATTTTTAAGCAAAGTCAGATGTTCTCTGACAGTGACTGGATTCCAGCAGCAGGAGAATCTGGGCAACCATCAGGAGTGGTGACACTTTGTAAAACCCTAAGCTTCCCTCACCTCCCCTTGCTGGGGCAGAAAGAGTGGCCGGGGCAGAAAGACCCTCCACATCTTCTCTCTTACAAATGCAGCTCTCTGGCACATCCATGACTGCCAGGAAACATGGTATACTACTGCCAGTGTGTCCAAGAGCAGGTCTGGAGCCTTGCATGCTGAAATAAACACAACTGAGCTGTGAATACGGGACTTCATGCACGTATGATAACATCCAAACTAATACACTCTAAATATTTATTATTTTTTCCTTTTACCTCACTATGCTGACAGAGCAGCAATTCATCCCATTAAAATCATACAAAGTAAAATATGCGTGTATGTTTTATTTCTTAGATGCACAATTAACTGCGAATTCTCTAGTATGCCCAATGCTCATGTTCTGCATTAAAACCAGCAAGAAGCTCGAGAAGTTTTAAATCCCACAGGAACATTCATCTCCCCTGCATTGTACAAACTGGTGTTGCAGATTAAGCATGCATATGGCTCATGCTGGTGTAGTACTCCACACCAAAACCACGATTTACAACCAAACCTTGCACTTCAGAGCTCCTGTGACTTGTTTTTAGGGAGGTTTTAGGGGATGGCATCCCGCATACTGACATGCGCCACCCCCGGGGCACAGCTGGCCAGATGTGGGCCACATCTGGGCACCTCCTCCTTTCCCAGAAACAAAGGTGAGAGCTGCCCGCAGATACTCGTCAACCGGCACGTGCACCCAACTTGGCTGCTGCTACCCCAAGGGCAGGGCAGCTGGGTTACCCTCTCCGATGTGTGCAGGAGGTTTCTTTAGCATTTAGATTTTTCTGCCCTCCTCTTCAGCCAAGAGCCCTGGTTCCCTCACTGGGATCATCTGGGCATAGTTCTACCCGATCAAATCTTGGCCACTGAAAGGGCCTCCAGCAATGGCAGGACCTGAGTCTCTTCCCTGCTTCTGCCTCAAGCAAATAAACCACTTTGTCTGCACAAGACCAAAACCTGTTCCTTTCTCTCAGGGCACTGAGCAAAACAGAGGGTCACTTAGCTGAAATGTGATGACCTGTGAAGCGGAGACGGTAAGGCCAGATGACCTGCTCTCCCCCTGCTCTGGAGCTGAAGAGCAGCCCTATATGCACAAGACACTAGAATTCGTCTGTAACATCAGTCTGTCTGTGTTAATGGAGACCTGGGTGTGACAGCACCGTACAGGCACACTGTTTTGAAGTGTTTCATTCAGCTGTTAGTTACCTAAAGAGTCAACTGAGGACTTATGGCAGAATAGGAAACTTTCTAGCAAACTGTGTTTCATGCAAATGCAAGACCAAAATGAAGTGGATCACTTTTTAAAAGACTGAAGACTTTTTTTCCAGTTTCCCTTTTAATTATAGGTGATCCAAAACTATGTGACCACTACTGCCGTGACAACAGATTATGCAGCAATGAATAAATCCTCTTTTGTCTTCAGTTAAGAAATACTGTTCCTTATAGAAATTTTATATAGACACAAAGATCCATCTTTTTTCTTTTTTCTTAATTGTTCAAAATCATCTCCTTTAGATCAGCCAGGCTACTGGTGCAGAACTCACCAACCAGGCAAGAAATCCAGTATGTGCCAGAATGCACCGGCCTGGCAAACCAGGTAGCTAGCAGATATTCCAGAAGGTCACACAGCAAATCTAAAGCAAAACAAACTTCAGAAAAAGCAGCGAGAGGTTGCTACTTCTTCTACATGAGCCTGTTTCTACCCCAGAACTGTTACTGCAGTGAGTGCACCGCTGCAGGCACCTGCTCAGGCCACACGCTGGGTCAGGACATGCACACCTGCCTGTGGCACCCAGCTCTACGGACAGCAATTTCATCATTCTGTTTTCCTCTTTTTATTACCCTTATTATATCTTTTATGTCTTGCTGTCCCAATATATTTTTCGTGGAACGGTGTCACGTGGAACTGTGCAAAGTTATTGCAACTTGCCCTGTCTACAGAGAAAGATTTCACTATCTTCACACTCCAAATTAAGGGGGCTGTTAAAGATCACAAATCAACTCTGCGCCAAACCAGCCTTTGGTTTCTCTGGTACAGCTGATTGGAGATAAACTGCTTTCCCTCTCACATCTGAATTACCTAGCACTTTCAACACAGATGAAACCTGAAAGGAGTAACCAGGTTTTAAAAACATTTTTTTTGACTCCAGCAGGAAAGAGCACTTAAAAAAACCCATTTTATTTTCTTGGAGATTCAGGCTTAAACATAACTTTTAAGTGAGGAGAAGAGGGGAAAATACTGCGTGCATGTAAATGAAAAGCAGTTGAAAATGAGTCCTTTTACATACCATCATCTTTTTGTGATCAGAAAATTCAAGGCCAAAGTAGTCGCCTTCAACAAGGTTCAGGTGGTTGCAGACAGCATCATGCAGAACTTTCCCTGGGGCTCTTTGCTGTAAAAAAGAGACCAAAACCTAAGGTTGCACACTCCAGAAAAACACTTTTAATAAGTGGCAGAACAATTAATGAGGCAAAAATATTATCCAGCAAACAATACTGTCGATACAAATTCAGTGGATTCTGCAGCCAAACCGTCGGGCCACCACTGCAGGAGGACAACCGTTCTTTCCCGGCTGGCACCTCAGACTCAGGTAAGACCAGGACGGTCACAAGCAGACCAACCACGCGCAACACGTGGCTCTGGTGTGTCTGCTGGGCATCGATGCTCAAGGCCCAGGCCCTGGTTTCACACGGGCTTACGCTGATGGCACCACTACCAGGCTCCGGGGCATCTCCAGGCTTGCACGTGCTACTCTGAGTGGCCCACGAACCCCAAGAGTCAAGGGGAAACATTTCCATTCTCACTACAGAAACCTTTATTCTACAAAGATCAGATGTTTTTGCTCTTGGAGGCAACAGCTTTGCTGGTTGCCAGGATACTTCTGAGCGGCACATCAGCTAAATCCAAGCTGACAGCAGATACCAAGAATTATGGCTAACCAGTGATTTTTTAGCAAAAAAATCCCACTTTTCAATGTAAGAAGGACAACAAGCATCAAAATCAAATTTTTTTTTTCCTAGCAGAGGCACACCTATTTTACTTCCACAGACTTCCTGAAAAAAGGCCATCTCCTCTCACTTCAGAATAAAAACCGACCCATCAGGCAGCCCAAACTCTGCAGTGAGATGAAAACCACGACCAAGTTCCTGCTCACAGCCGGGACAAGTGACCTTGCACTCAATCTACCTTTTCACCTGGTAAATAATTAGTAAAGCAAAAAGAAAGAGCAATAATAGAACAAAAGAAAACCATTAGCAGCTGAAGCCAACGAGTCCCTTGAACCTGAGCAGCAAAACCAAGCCCAGGCTGCTCCTCTGTGGCAAGTGCCCTTTGCTAGCAGGTTACTTGCTGCGGTCCATGGTTTACCTGGCCTCCAGCCCACCCAGGTTTGTCAGGATAGCGCCTGGTCTCTGTGTCCTGGTGACACACCAAGCTCTCAAATTCTTCATGTAGGGCAAGCTGAGTTTCGAGCCACGATCCTGAGCAAGAAGCATCTTTCCAAAGGAAGTTCATCCAACCCTGTGCAATATACATGGGAAAAAGGAAATGCCCAGCAGCTAGGCTGCCATGAGGGGAATGAAGATGACATTTTCCTAAGGGTGGCACAAGTGCCACCACCACGGGCCTCTGTTGCCTCAGGGATGCAGGGCACGACGACCGAGCCCTTCGCTCGCTTGGAAAAAGAAGTTGGAAGGGAAAAGCCCAGTTCACCCAGGCAGGAACTTGCTGAGCAGGTTTTTGCTGAACATACTCACATTGCCTTGAACGGATCTACACCACCAGGAAGCAAAGTTCACTGGTGCGATTTTATTAACTGTTGTTAATATTAGCTACAGCAAACAACAGTCTTGCAAATACTCAGAAAACAGATCAAGTGCAGATAGGACTGATTTTTGAAGCATTTGTCACAACCTACCTCATTGAAACTAAAGAGAAATATCTCAGAGAGTCAAATAAGACGATACAGAGAGGACAAGGAAAAGAAGATTATTTTTTTCTAGACAGAGTACTTTTGATCTGGTGTAACGCCACGTAAAATAAATCTGAAGTGTAAATATATTTGAGTACACACACTTCATGTTCCTTAGCTTCACAAAACCGGAATCCCTTGTGCGGACCAATGCCCAGTCCATGCTAGTAGTCACACCTCTTTGCTGGTTATGGCAGGGCTTTCCTACTATTGCTCAGCCCATCCATCGCAAAATCCATTGTCTCTTAATGAAACAACTGCCCAGAAAGTGTATTTTATTAGAGACAATCAAATGATATTAAAGGAACATAAGATATGGGGTAGTAACTACACTGGTTTTTGGAAATACATGTGGAAGTGATTTAGATTTGATAATGTCAGCCAAACACTCCAGTGTCCAGACAAGCTTGGCCAAGGCTGCTGCAGAGGACCTGTTTGTGTCCAAGACCACCACTTTCATCTACATGCATGACCAGAAAAATGGAAAAGCTGGTTTTCAGACCAGCTGGGTTAAAGCACATGGACACGTCTTGCTGAAGTATCTTGGCAGACAGCAATGGAAGTTTGTACCTCCCTCGCAGCAAAGAAGGTGCATCAGGCAACACGGAGGCTTCTGATCAACAGGGAAAGAAGATGCAGTCCCCCTGCAGCACCACGAGGTTAGCTAAGGAGAGCATACCTGCCCCAGCTCAGACCAGGAGGAACAGCAGCTGATTAAAAGCTGATGAGTGTTTTCATAAAGTTCATTTCTAATACGCGTTGAGACAACGGTACGGCAGTGTTATAGCGTTTATGTCGCTTGGCATGTTCTCTGAAGCGTACCCCTGTAACATGAAATGTTTCTTACAAGTAGTTGTAAATAAGATTATTATTCTAAACTCATCTTAGCTTTGATCTGTCTAACGCAAAATAAAACCTGACAGTTTATTCAAGAGGAAACACTGTGTGTACAAGCGCTGCTGAGATTTAGAGCCTGATGACACTCTGGTAGGACTAGAAGAAAAATCTTCAAAAATGCAGGAACAGGCCGGTCTTACAGAGATGCTAATTCAGTGCAGTTGCGTGACATCTTTACAAAAAAATTTAAACACAATAAACTAAATTCTCAGACCACTGAATATGGAAGCAAACGAGCCGTCACTCAGGTCACAGTAAACACGAACGGACAGAGGATGCATTCAGGAAGGAGCACGCCAAGCCATGACCCCATCTGTACCCAACAGCAGGGTGGGGTTTGACCGCGGTTACAGGGCCTACGGGACAACGTGTTTCCCGGCCACCAAGCCCTGCTGCCGCGTCTCGGACACCAAACGCCAGGCAGCACTCAGCTAGACCAAGCCAAGGCTGACCCCAAGGTGATCCGTGGGGTCAAACACAGAGGGCATGGGACCGAGGCATGGGTGCTCATCTGCAGGGCCAAATGGAGCGGGCATGGGGCCAAGGTGTCAGGGCACCTCTCGTGTAGAAGCCTCATCCAAGCAAGGGTCCACACCAAACACGGCCAGGGCTGACCTGCAGGAGAAGACCCACTGAGGAGGACGAGGTACTCAATCCACAAGGAAGTCACTCAGGATGACAGTTGGTGGCAAGGCCAGTACCTCCCCATGTGGATGCTGTGCTGGAAGGGAGTCCCCACACCTCCCTTTTATAGGGCTAATTTTAGATGAGGTGAACCCCAGCCATGTACGTAGCAGGGCATTCCCATTCCTCTCGTGAGGCGGTTTTCAGCCACACCAAATAACATTACAATTTTACGGCAGTGAAAACAAGCTTACTGATTTCAAGCTACACAGCCTTATTGCTTAATGTATTTTGAACTCACCTTTCATTTAGCTCTGTGATATTACATTTTAAAAGACACTTTACATTTTCAGGGAACGGCAGGCTAGTAAGTCCTAAATTATGAATAATGTGCATAACCACATTTAGCTGCAAGCGACGAAGGCACCAAGTCGAAGAAGCCTGCCTTATGCATTGTGCATCCAACATATTACTTCAATATTGCTGCTCATTATTTCAGTATTACTCAGTTCACCTTCCCTGTACTCCCACCAAAATCCAAAAGAGTAAGCTATTTATGCATCTTCTAGCAACGAACACTTTAATAGATTTAAAAGTTCCTTAACTTTCAAGAGACTTCCAAATACTAACAAATATACGTTCAGATCATTTTTTGGCACAGGCTGTAATAGCGAAACTTTTAAAAAGAATGTATAGCATCTGAAAAATTTCCAAGCTTTCATAAGAAAGGAGTTTGCACGCTTTTTTTCTCTTTTCAAATTCATATACTATTATATATATACACACACACATATACACAGGTATATATATATCTGCTTAAGATCAAATAGCTATTTTACCAGTCTTATTTGCTCAGCTAATCTGAACTCAGAGTGAACAGATCTCTCATTGAAAGCTTGCTTTTTTTTTTCTTTTTTTTTTTTTTTAATGTTACTGAACCATGATGTCAGGTTACAAAGAAGTAAAACAAACACTCTTTTGGGAACATCTGAAAAATTTAAGTCCCATCAGTGTCTTTGCCAAGGTAAGAGTCTCATGCGGAAGCATGGACTCTTACTCCTTCAAAACTGCTACAAATGAACCAGAGGAAAAAAAAAAGGAGTTTTGTGTGTGTCTGTGTGTGTTTTTTAACGTTGTTTGTTTCAATTTCTAGGGCATTAGTTACAACTGATAAAGAGAAAATAATTCCTTTATTTTCATCCAAAAGACAAAGGTATACTCATTATTCACACCATAATATAAAGACAGACATTTCTTTCCTTAATGTCCTACGCTCCTATCATGTTTTGAGTGCTCAAAACTGAATTGCCACAATTTAGGTCAAGCTAAATACTAATAAAAATACTTAAATGTTACATTTTACCAACATTAAAAATAATTGTTCTTTCACTTAGAAATCCTCCTAATAACCTCCAATATTTCAGATCAGTGTGAACCCCAAATTACTTTTGCACCTCAGTTTAACTATGAATTGACAGCGAAAACTTCACTCAGCATTTTCATGACTATTTCTTGAGCCATTTACATATATACTGTTTTCTGGTAGAAAAAGAAATGCATCTTTCTTATTTAGCAACTGTCTATTGTTTAGACATGGAACTCAAAGCAAGAAGGTCTGGAGGTTGCTGCCCTCGACCTACCCCAACGGTGGCTCCAGGCATTCTCTGCCCTCCTCTCATCTCTTCCCTCTCATGCAGGATACAGACTTGCAGCCACAAGAGATCAGTGCTGTTTGGAAGGGGGCTGTACAAGGGGCCAAATTTTCATGATATCCTACTACCTACCACCGATACCTCGCTCATTGTAAGTTATTTCCCGTTTCAGTGTAGTGAAATGGCTGGATCTCACATGCTCTCGCACACACTGCACAATATACAGGCCATGAAAGGCGGGACTGAGGCCAAGTACCTCAAATAAGTCTCTTATTCCGCATTAAAAAAGGCAATCGATCATCTGCTGTAGGCATACAATGGGACTATTTGTAGTGGGGTTTTTTTATTTTTAGATTTTAGTGCACTGCTTTCCTACCTTGCACTCACCACATAAGCTATTTTTCCTTTTCATTGAGTTCTCCCCTTCTGTAGTCTCTGAAGCACTTCTGCTGGTAGCAGGGGTTTTTTGTCTTATTTTAAACAGTATGACTGTAAGATGCAGTGATTTTTGATTCAAGTGTGTTTTATGTCAAATACTTGCCTTCAAAGAAAAATATACCAGCAAAAAACAGCACTAGTTTCAGCACTGTGATTAGTTAAATAAAAAAACCCAACACAGCAAACATTTATCAAAGTAAAAATATATATGGAAAAGATTTTTAATAACTATTTCATTCTCTTGCATGTTTTAGTGCCTGCTCCTAAAGAAACATATAATTTTCTCCTTCCAAACACAGACAGCTTTTTTGTTGCAGTCAGGCTCCTGGTTTTCTGATTGTGATAAACTGGCTTCTGTCAAAATATTTTCTTAAAAAAAAAAAAAAAAATGACATGAGCCATTCCTCCCCCTCAACATCCTTGTGCTCCTGGAAAGTCGTCTTTGGGCCTGATACAAGTTTCTCCTAGCTGAGAGG
>PTEX01000073.1:1207186-1325555 GCA_003342815.1 Eudromia elegans | reverse complement strand
AAAAAAAAAAAAAAAAAAAAAGGCAAGAGCAGAATGCTTTTCCAACAAGCTTTTAATCTCTCTTCTGTTCCCCCAAAGCAACTTTACCAGAAATAGCCACCCATAAAGCTCAGGTGAAAAAAATGAGTGCTTATCATGAAAAGACTATGTCTTCTTCTAAATAATCCTCTTCAATAGTTAAATAGCATGGAACAAAAAGAAAAGATGATCTAGCAAATTTAATGTAAAATTGTATGATGAGGCTATTTCCAGTAGTGCCTGATTAATCTTTTTATTATAGCAGAGTCAGGCATATAAAAATCAGCTACAGTAATTCCTCAAGTAGCTGTAGATCTACATAATTACAGCTCACTAAAGCTATTGGAATTGGAGGCTCCGCTTGGTCTCTTCTCCTTCGGCTCATAAAATCACAGCTTTGTAACTTAATGGGCAAATACAACCCACACTTACATGCCACTTCTCTATCTAGTGAGGAAACAGAAAAAGAGAAGAGATGTGCTGGCTTCAGAACAAAGTCTTTCTTGCCATGAACTAAGCCATCATCTTCAGATATAATAATTCAATTTTTTTTTGGTAGTTCTTACAAACGCAAACTGATACCAGTATCACTTCTATTTCTGTCCCTTGAATTACTGTAACCTCCAACTGATGCAGAGACAGCAAAAACCACCACAAAACTAGTGAAATCATTCATAAAGAAGAGCCTGCCAAAGCAAGAGAGGCCTGGAGAACTTCTTCCCCAAGTCAGCAAGGACAAAAGTCATGACAAGTCATGAAAGTCATGGGACAAAATCCCACAAAACAATTTGTTTGGCAGGTTCATCCCACTGTCAGCAACGCCCAAGGAAATCTGGCACTTCTAGTCCACCAGGACTGTACATCAACAACATTCAGCCTTTGGTCACTATGCTTTTAATATGTGTCTGTTTATTACCAAACACTATCCATGGTGAAAAGTGGTAATAAAGCGCTTCATGATTAGTTTTGTGGCTCTCTAGTTGCTTTTACTGCATTATAGCATTTTAACTAGCTGACATCTAGCTCTCAGAAAAATACAATCAACTTTGCCTTGACTTTGTACTGATTCAAAAAATACATATACATGACACACTTGCTCTTCATAATCACCCTATTAGCTTAAAAGGACTGACTTTTTCCCCTCAGCTAATGAACTCAGCCAAAGACGTCATTTTTGCATGGTTGAGACTCTTGGAAGTTGTCTTGATGGAGATAACGCACATCTTCATAAAAAATGTGAACATGGTTTTCAGTATCAAAAAACCAAAACACCCAAACAAACTGCAGCAACAGGTCTCTGCACAGGCTAATTTACTTCCTGAAAAGCCCTAAGTCTTGTTTCTTACAGCACAGCTGCCACAGGTGGCTTCCTTAAGACTCCAAGAAAGGTGTAATAGATGTGGTGCGAGTCGGTAGTAGCTGAGCTAGTCTTTTAAGCAACTCTTTAAAGCTGTAGAATTTCATGGCTCATGAGTCTTTAAGACTCTTCCCAGAGCCACTGTTTCTACAGTAAAATTACTTTAACATTATTTTGAAGTCACTGTGGACAAGAACAACCAGACATTAAAAGGACAATGAGAAGCGTTACTAAAAATATATTAACTTACTCCCTTAAATTAGGTCCTGAAAATACTAAGTCTCATCTGCCTAGTTTTATTAGCAAAACTAAAGAACATCTTGTAGTGGTTCTTTATCTCAGTAGCAAGGCAAACATTCCCTTTGGGAAGAGACTATTTTCCTCTCAAGGGAGAGTCACTGATGTGCTGCATCCCAACCCCACAGCCTTGATGCTGAACAGGACAATTTGGAAGAACCAGAGCCAGCTCGTCACGAACTTCAGACCTTGGAGCAAACTGATTTGCAAATCATCACAAAGGGAAAAAGGGAAGGTAACAACCAACTTGTACACTTTTCCAAGACCAGGTTCATACTAAGAGTGGAGAAAGACGTCCAAAGTCAACACAGCAATAACGACAAAACCCGTGGTGGGTATCCAGTAGCGGCAGCTCTTTGGGAGAGCACTTCAAGCGCTGGTGTTGTTGCAGAGCATCATGCAACATGTTGCAGCACCCCGCAACATTTGTTTTCAGAAACCAGAAGAGAGCTTGATGTGAGACTGACATAACCTCATTTTTTACAGAGTTTGCTACATGGAAAGCTGTTTTACTCAACTCTGGAAGTAAATATATACCTGTCAAGTCCAATGTTGACACTACTTTCCCTCCCCATGAGTAAAAGGCTGCATGAGTTTAACCCCTCAGCCCCAGTACTATTTAGCAACATACTGCTCTCCTTGTTTCTTCAGAGGAGCTGAAACGGAGCTTCAGAGCACTCATTAAAAATACCTCGGATTGTATTTCATAGCCCATAATTTTTGAGGAGGAACATAATGGCCCCATTCAGTGCTTTCCGTGTAATTCAGCAATGCGGCAGCCAGCGTGTAACTGGGAATGGAAACCCCAAGCTCTGTGAACCGCCCCTGCCTCCCACTTTTCCACTTCTCTGTATTTCAAGGAAAACCCTCTATCCACCTCTTCGGGTTTTCTTTTTTTCAACATCAATTAGTGTTTGAGAAGAAAATAACATCATTCTATCATTCAGGCCACTTTCTCCTCTGGTCTGTTTCAGTTTTCCTCATTTTCTTTAGCTAAAAGCAAATACTTTATTGGAATAAAAAATAAACAACGCTGAAGTCATCAAATGTGAAAACAGAACCCTTACACACAACTGAAAACGTGACCATTTGCACAGTTATAACTATCCTGAGAATTATGAACTACAAAACCAGACTGGGAATGCAAGGTGGTTATTTACTTTTATTTAAATGTATTTTATTTTAGCTATTATGTCAGTAAGGCCCTTTAATTAAGCCACAGAAATTATACAAATCCAAAAACTCTTAGGCCCACAAAAATGAAAAAAGAAATGGGTAACACTCAGACAAGGCATTGATTCTAATACGACAGCCAAATCAAATGCAACATAGGAAAAGCTTCTCATGATTCCTTCTTCCAACCCTACATGACCTTTCCTGCCTGAGGAAGA
Organism: Eudromia elegans; assembly: GCA_003342815.1. Taxonomy (NCBI): domain Eukaryota; kingdom Metazoa; phylum Chordata; class Aves; order Tinamiformes; family Tinamidae; genus Eudromia; species Eudromia elegans. The sequence goes on along the minus strand of PTEX01000073.1, from coordinate 1,322,492 downwards.
GCTTCACCACTCAAAACTGTACGTATTTTTCCTAATAATTTGATAGGAGAAGGAGAGGTATTTCATCAATAGGATCCAGAGCTTGCTACCACTGCCCTGCTAACTTGAAACTATTCCCTCAGGTGAAGCCTTCAGCCTGTGTGTAGCGTGTTCATATCGCACCCTAGGACGGCTCTGCCTCTGCCTTCAGCCACCGCTCCCGCTGACGCTGGCAGCTGCAGTGTGACCACAGTCAGACAGGTGAGCTAATCCCGCATGAAATTAAAACAATTAAGAGTTTTTGTAGGAACAGCCTGGGACTAAAGTGGTTCACACAATTCTTTGGACTGGCAAAGAGAAGGCTTGGCTGTAGCATCCTACAGTTAAATCAGATTAGATGTGCAGTAATCCTGCATTCTGCCTGTGAACCTGAAAGAAATGGTGCCAACTTCATGCCTCGAGAGCAGAATTCATACCAACAAAATGCTTTTGTGGAAGCAAAGCCTCCTAAGTGCAAAATACAAATCTCAAAAGCTATCAAATCTTTAAGCTACAAGTCGCATCTTTAAGGCAGAAGTTTGGAGCTGCTTTTTGCCAGTCAAGTTCTCCATATGCAAGAACTTCTTGTCTGCTCATGCAAGATCTGCCACCAACCTGACTGCCTCAAACAGCTTGGAAGCTTTTTTATCATGGATGTATGGAAAAGATATTCACTGTTTCTCTGAGTAGTCTCAAACAGACCTCAGGAATGAATATGCTGGGTATCTGTCTTCTAAATATGCAGAGACAGCACCTTTCTAATGCATCAGAGATGAGAAATAAGTGACAACTCCCTCTACAGTGTCACTTTGCTGTCAAATAAACCAGACAAGAAAGACTGGTAAGTGGAGGTGCTACAGTAATGACTTCTACCAAGGGGTTTCAGTGGGAGCTCTTAACTAACCTTTTTATGGGAAGATAAAAAATAAGAATCCTCATCTGTTTTTAATATGGCTACTCATACAGCTACACAGGAAATTTTTGGAAAAAAATCCACACATAAGTCATCTCAGGTCTGTGAAATATGATATTACTTTTGGACTATAAAAGTCTGTCAGAAGCTACGTTAGCAAATATCAAATCATTGTAGTGACTGCAAGGGAGTGCAGATAGAGCAGTGGTGCCCACGACTGCTTGAAGAACAGGGACTCACCTTGAGACACTTGAAGACCCAGAGCTGCTGGGACCGAACCAGGTATTGAATCTAGCACTAAATGGCTAAACGGAAGAGAGCAGAGAATTTCTTATGTTCTCATGACAAAATGCAGAAAAAGGGGATTTGTCTTTGTATGTGCAAGGGTGAAGGGAAGGCCAGTAGGACTGCTACATAGATGCACAGTTTTGTCTGCTAACAGCACTTGCTCTGAGTTGAGGAGACATCTCTCAGACCTTCAGAGTGCTTCCTTTTGACTACAAAAAGGTTCTCCCCTTACCTAAGAGGAGCTTGAGACTTTCAGCATTCATCCTGCTTCCAAAAACATTCTCCTGCATGTGTGTGTACATCTGTGTGCACTTCGCAGAATCACTTGCATCTTAATAGCATTTTAGGAAAATATCCCCAATTAACATCCAGTACTTCAGGGAAAAACAGCTTACAGGCTTCTGCATCACTGCATATTTATCCTTAAAAATATTCAAGCTAAGGAGATTCTCAGGTTATCTGCTTCCTCTCACTCAGCTAGAAGCATCAAAGGAAAGTAATACCATGCTATTAGCACAAGTGCATTAGCACAGTCCGTGAAACAAAACTTTTATTGTTTCTGTTTGGTTTTCATGTGCTATGTCATTTTCTTTTATGCTCGGTTAAAAGACATGCATTGTACAGACTTAGTATTGTGATTTGGGCTTTGGAGAGCATATTTAAAACAAATGTTCATGTATAGCAGATTTACAAAAGCGAACATCTAACTAAACTGTTTTCACCTGCAGCCCAAATACAGCAGCACAGTATCAGATACCACTTTGATAGCAATGAGCTTGGGCAGCAACATGGACTTCCTGGGGAACAAGCAACTCGGCAAGGACAGTCGGGGCGCTCTTCAGGGATGTGCTATCCAAAGCCGAACGCAAGGCTGGCACAATTGACCTTTTTGACCATATTTGCAGTTTCAGGTTGAATTCCTCCAGAAATATGGTTTGAATTCATTTAAGAAAAATGTGTACACTTGGAAAAGGCTTAGTTATCTAACTCCTGTTTCTTAGGGATTAAAGTGATTAGTCATTAAAGACAGCATAAATCTTAAATTGATGTTTACTGATTTGTTGTATTAAACATTAAAATTCAGGTAATTACTAGATTCCTAGTCTATGTGAGTATCTTATTTACAACATAAGAAGATAATTGGATGCTACAAGTGATTATTATTGAGATGCCATTTGGGCATATAAATTAAAATTGCCATAGCATTGTTATCTGCCAGAGTTTAAGCAATTTGTCAGGAACAAATTTCTCCATCTTGTGCCCTCCCCCCCTTTTTTAAAGATATATCTAAATGAATGCCACCTAACTCTAAGAACCTTAGGCACCTCCATGAAGGAGAAAGGTAATTTCTTAGTTTCCCACCCAATCAACAGAGGCTGAATCGGCTCTTTTAGACTATGATTCAGAATAAAATCTGAATCATCTGGGACATGGCCCCTTTTTTCTCCAGTATTTTGTAAACCAGACTAACTACAAGTAGAATATATCTGAACTCCAGTCTTACTGAGAAAGAACTTTATGTGAAAATATATCCTTCACAATATTTAAGTTTAAAGAAAAATGACGGACAAACCTTTATAACATGAAACGGTTTAGACTGAAACAAAACAGAGCTTTGGCTCCTGCTGAAGAAACTAAGACCGAAGATAGACCTAATTTCAGACAAAAAGACCAAAATAAAAGTGGAGAGTTCTTCTTCCTTCCTGCTTAGCTGGGCTCTGAGGCTCCCCCAACCAAAAGCAGAGAGGGATTTAGCTGCGGCAAAGGGAAGGCTGGGCTGCCGGCTGAGAGTGCAGAGAAGAGGACCACGCCAGCGCCAGGACGGAGCAGCTACCAGCTCCCGCTCAGTAGCATCCTACACTGCTTCTCTGAGAGCAACAGCATGTTCTCAGCTTCACGCCCAAGTGGAAAACCCGGCATGTCCCAGTGCTGCTCCTGCCACTGCCCTGGCGAGGTCGGGTTTGCCAAAGCACTGCACCAGCGATGAGATCAATTCTTCCTAGCAACGAGTTGAACAGAACGTGGAAGCCTTAATGATAAACTTCAGGTGCCAGCAGGTGCTCCAGGCAAATGATAATTGCTGAAAAGACCACATATATCTGAGGATAAAAGGCAGCAGAATGCAGCTTAGAATTTAACACCGACCATCTTATTAAGTTGCTCATGAGAATTGCACTTTAGATTTGTTCTTTTTCCCAACTGATACAAATAATTTTGTCCCTCCTATGAGACTTAATTAATATCCTCCATCCTCGCCTATTTATAAATTTTGTTACTCATGGTCTTACTAACATTCAAGTTTGGTGCCAGGTATACACACATTTTAGTCATCTCCACTACCTTGCTGCCAACTTCAGAAATCAGCCTCCCCCAGTCTACTAGTCATGGAGAAGAGCATCCCTATGATGTCTCAGGTAACTCTTCATAGGGAAAAAAAATTCTCCATACTGAAGAGACCACAATGGCAATTAACTATGATTACTGCTTGCATGCTTCTTTCAGCATCCTTTCACACTAAACTTGGTTATATTTACGGGTTAAGATTATTTTTTTGCTCATCTTCAATCACAGTGTCTCCTCATGCTTGACAAAGAATTTCACCTGACTAAAATAGGGATTGCCCTGATGGGGCATTAAGGAGACACTGTTACCAGTTCTTGCTTCTTTAGACTATAAATATTTAGTAATTTGATGGATAAAATTACTCTGCCAAACAATTTGAGACATCCAGTCTACTCCCACACATCAAACAAGGCCTTGTGAGGAAAGTGGCACAGGCTTTGTGAGATGTGAAAGCTTCATGGAGTGGTTCCTGGCACACCACTGGCACTTAATCCTTACTGCCTCTTTAATATTGCTCAATATTCTCACATAAGCTGAAAAAAGGCACCAGCTGCTGAATCTCAATAGAAGACTCCTGCAGAGAACACACTGAGGGTGCTGATGACGCTGGCTGTCATGCCCCTCGTAGACCAAACAGATGGTGACCAGACAGGAGCTGCACAGATGCTGCATTTCACCTTTCAGCCAGACTAAGTTCACACACAGAAATAATAATAAAAAAAAGGCTTGATATCCTGCAGCATTGAGACAGGTCTAAAACCAGGCTAAGTGCCAAGATGAGCTACTTCGGAGGTCTGTCATCACTGGAGTTTACACCTCCTCGCCTCTCCCGGCGCCAGGCCTCCAGGAGTTACACGAGGTGTTACAGATACCTACCGCAAAGCCCGTTGGCTCCAAGAGCAAAGCTCGGTTTGCTCAACGACAATATGCTCCAGGTGACCCTGTGTGTGCAGGGGGGTCGGACTAGATAATCTCTAGAGGTCCCTGCCAACCTCAACCATTCTATGAGCACAGAGCAACTGCGTTGATGGATGGGGACATCCACAGACGGGTTTAGATCCTGCCCGTGGGGCCCTTGTGCGCAGCTCAATTTTTGCCTCGGGAAGCACTAGGCCAATAAGGGAGCATGCAAATGCCAGCAGCCAAGACCTCCTGCTGCGCCTGACTGCCACTATGTGCCCAGAGCCACAAGCTGCCACCACAGCCCCTCTGTGGCCTACAGCGAAACGAGGAAGAGTTGAGAACCAGGGTGCGATCCAAGATTACAGACCAATACCCACCACATAATTCACTCCAGCCATCGTATCCTAACTGGAGCTGCAAACAATTAACACCAGGAAAAGGAGAATTACCATCAGCACTGTCAAAAACTTATTTTTTCTCCTCTCCAGATGACACATCCTTCCTTCTTGAATGAATGTACCATCATTATCCAGCACTGAAACTGGGCGTTATTCACCCCCAGTCATGCACTAACTGGCAGATGCAGACCTGTTTCCAAGCTATTTAATAGGATCAATGTTTTCCTCACTACCCTCAAGGCCTTGCTTGGGTTGAGACTCCTTCTCTCCAACTGTATTCAATGAAGCATCTCGTTATCCTAGTTCTCCTTTACAGTAAAAAAAAATTTCCAGAAGAAAACAGAGGAAACGACAAGAATTAGGTCTTCAGTACATTGCTACTTGTGTTTTCCCACAAGCTTACGCTAACTTGGTGGTCTGCTCACTTCTTGTTATTATTAACGTTCAGGAACTATTTTGCCTACTGTGCTGCTAGGGTCCAGGTAAGTGCTTACACAAAAGATATTATGCACAGCTGATATCATCAGCATATTTTATAAAGCCTTCTGAAGACTCAATTCAAATCACTGAACTACTAAAGACAAACATTTCCCAGTAAAAGAAGCATAATTCATATCCAATAGACTGCTTTCACCATCAGCTACTTCAGGAGACCCTGACATTAAATCAAGTTTTTAAGGAAAGTCTTTTATTCAGCATCTCTCACAAATAAATGTATGTGGATCGGTACCCTTGCTGGAGATTTATTACTAGGGTCAGCATTCCACTAAGTAATTTTAGAAATTTGAGAAATCAAAAGATCTATTGAGGTCACTCCTCTGACATCACATGTGGATCCAATACCAAACATTAAAATTGCACAGAGCACATTTTTGCCAATGCGCAAAACCCATTCGTGTGGAGGACAGTGGAGACATGAACTTGCCCCATCAATTGCACTTTAATAAAAGCACGGCACTCTTCTTCTCCTGGTAATTACAATGAAGATAAGACAATATTAAAATCCATTTTACTCCTCATAACTGCCCGCAATAATGTCTCCAAATGTTCCTACATATTTCTTTGACTGTTGCAAGTATATTAAAAGTAACAGGTTTCTCTCATGGTTAAGCTGTGGGATGACTGCCTCAACTACAAGGCTACATCAAAGGTTACAGTAGAAATAAATTCACCTGCCTAAAGCTGCCTACAAGTTATGTGTTTAGTCTAAACTGAACACTCAGGCTGTCTCTTCGTAGAGAAACAAGAGAAGTATCACAAGAAAACATTTTACCCCATCTCAAGATGTGTTGCACACATGGGATATTTGTCCAGAAGGGGCATCTCTCTCACTGCACTAGCAATCAAAGGAGCCTCTTCTACTCCCTTCGGTTCAGAGGCTCAATACTCAAACAACCAAAACAAAGAGATATTAATCTTCCTATAAAACTTTAGCCAGCTAAAATTAAGGTCTGATACACTTTTTTGTTTGTTTTTAAAGCTGTATATTTAAGCAAGATAATGATCCCAAAGGGCTCGGGAGAAGTCAGCGAACATGAAGCAGAAATAAAGAAGGTGTCACTGCGAATGTGTCACTGTGACAAAGGGAGAGGTCTCAACAGCTACAGCAAAACCCTCTATTTTCTGAATGTATTGCACTTGTAAATCAGGACTATGAGCAGAATGCAAATCTAATGTTTCCACGTGGTAAAAATAACAGTAAAAATATTAGCCTATAATAAAAAGAACGTGCACTAACTTTGTCACATAGAACACTAACACTGAACAGTTTTCTAATAACCATCTATAATGTTGACAAGAAGAAACCACAGAATTACCACTACAAGATACAACCGGACTACTCTGGTCAAATGAAAGACTTCTATCTTCTTTCAGGGCAGCAATGATGGCCTTAAGGCGACTCAGAGTCCAAGCCCACTGAAATAAGCTCAGAATTTGACTCCACAGACGCAGCCTGTAAGATGCTGAGAGCCTCCACGCAGAGGCAATGAACTCAGCCACTCGCAAGGCCGGCCAGCGTGAACAGCGCTCACTATTTCACAGAGCACAAGGGGCCCCACAGGCAGGTTTTTTTCTGCTAGCAGAAAATTGCTTGGCAAGGATCTCCAAGAACAGTAAAGAAACTCAAAAGTGAAAAATCCAAATAATGGTGCTTTCTGTGTAGGCTGCTGCATAAGGTCTTAAAACTGATGCCAAATAATGGAATGACATGCCTGTCTAATACCCATGCCTTTCTGGTTATGAGAATTGGTATTACCAATTAAAAGAAACATTTAAATAACTGATAAAGTTTCTCTCCAATTCCAGTATAACATACTGATAAATTAGTGATTTGGGGAAAAAAGTACTTTAAGAACCAAAATATATCTACATATGTATATAATTATGTTAAAAATAGACATATGCATGGCTTTTTCCTTCACCACTTAGGAAACAGCCTGAAAAACACACATGGCACATACAATGCATGCAGTTATACAAGGAACGATTTATAGCCACATTTTAATGACTGTATTAGCCAAAGGCAAAAATCTGCTTACTGTTATTTCTAGCAATAATATACTTTACTAGACAGCCAATCATGTGTAGAAAAAGGGCAAAAAATCATAAAACATATGCAAACCTTTCACATTGATGCTAAGTTCTTTGTGAAATCTGTTTCTGTGCATTATGTTTAAGATGTTTTATGCAGTGATTGGTAACCAAGTATTACACAGGGGGCATGCAGGAGGGAAGAAGTCTGATTTTTTTCCCCATAGGACTCAAACACTACACTGTAAATCACTGTTCCCAGCATTACAGAAGGCTATGAAGTATAAATTAAAAAAAAAAAAAAAAAAAGAATTCAACAAACACGGCTTTCTGTTGCTGACAGTGTATGAAGATGCTCAACGTTGACAATATATCTAGCACAAACACCTAAATCCCACAGGAAGATGCCTTTAATGAAGTTTCACCTCTAATCTTCAAATATTCTTAAAATAATTGTCTAATAATATAATTAAAAATATTTTTAGGATATCAAAAGTGATGATTTGGAAGGCAAAAGTGATGATTTGGAAGGAAAAAATATCACTGTGGTTTTCAACAGATACTGGAATACCTGTTGATCTGTTCATCTTGCAATCACATCTATCAATGTGATAATCTGCATTCATGATACGCTACTATTTCCCTTGGCTTTTTCATGGAAACAAGGAGGACTATTCATATGGAATGAGGAACTGCTGGTACAACACTAAACATTGTATTTTCAGAGTACCAATTGCTTATGCAAAGATTTTACCCTCAGAGTGCCCTTTTGATACTTACTATAGTGCTGTATGTACATGAAGAGCTTCACTTCCCACTTATAAACACAGCACTAGAGATTTTGGTCCCTTACAATCAGGCAACTTGAATCAGAAACTCTGAACGTCTTCAAAGCATCTCCTAAGTCAAGGACATTACTGTGTCTGAATTACTTTGCAAGCCTTGCTTCTCCCAGGCAGTCAGCACCTCATGCTTAACAATAAGCTCTTCAGAAACTGCAGGGCAGTTGAGTTTACCTCTTTTTCATTTTTTGATTTGCAAGGATTGTGCTGGTGATTGCACGGCTGGTCTTCACACAGACAGTTTACAGTCACCCAGGCAAGAGGTCATTTTGTCCTTAACATTAACCATAATGTTAATATATGGGATTTGTAGGGACATCCATTGAAACATCAGCCCATGCCCTTCCAGCACGATGGTGTCAACGACATTGGTTTCCCACTTGTGTGTGCAAGCTGAGCTGGGTACAGCCTGCCCAAAGGGCATCACGGCTATTACACCCATTAGTCTCCAGATTACTAGACCATTCCCATCAAGCCCCTGCTCAAAAGTTACTGATACTGCTACCTTACATTAAGGATAAACTTGCAGTAGGAAAGTGAGCTAGGTTTCTAAGACATCTTACTGGAAAAGAACTTGCCAGGTGACCATCCCTTTCTTTGAAGGTCTTTTCCAAAGCTCTTGTGGGACAAGTGAAAGGGCCAAGAATGGGATTGAAATGTCTTCTCTAGTTAATACTAATGTGTGTAACATGTTTGTGTAGTGTGTAATGTGTTTAGCAAGGCATACCCATGCTAAACAGGAGCACGTAGCCCAATACATAAACCAAACAAAAATGGGGATGAAAGAAGACCTAATAGTATGCAGGTATGCTACATTTTTTTTCTATTGTACCCCAGCATATCACTTTATTTTCAAAGTAGCAAGTCTTTTTCCAAAGAAATGCCTGATAAAAAAAGGAATGAATACATATACACATATGTTCCTGCTTGAACAGCATGTTCACACTGCTATTACTATCCTGTATGTGCAATCCACAGGAGATGTAGCTTTCTCCCACATGCCTAGCAGAACAAATTCTTAAGAGTCATAATCCAAAATTTGATACCTGGTAAGAATGAAGTATCTCAAATGAACATGTTTGATAAAGGCAGCAGTAACCTTCCACAACTGCTGTGAAAATCCAGCACCTCTGATTGCATGCTGCAGTTTCTGCGTATAGTGAAGGGTATAGTGAAGATCAAGGGCAGATCTTCAGCACAAGCAGTACTCAAATCAACACCGAAAGCCCCCAAAACATCAACTTAATTTTCTTCTAGTATTCAAGTTTGAAAGGTGTGTTCTTAACCTAAGACTTAAATGTGAGGTAAAAATAATCTAGAACTAGCTGTGACAGTCTACAGAGATTGTCCATTTTGCCAGACCGTTTCCATCACTTCCACTGTAACTTTCCATATGTCACCAGTTAAACTAGCTATATAGTAGGCTAGAATATACCACCTGGGAGGTGATGTACCTTCTCCATATATTTCTCATACTGCTGTTAAATCACTGGCTCATTAACTTCTGCTTAATGTTTAGGATGAAGTGATAATCAAAAGCACATATACACTTCTGATCAATAGGCTGCTTCTTGGGGACAGTGTCCCATGACTTTCAATGTAAGCGAACGAGTCAATACTTGAGCATTACATTCAAAAGTACAAAATAACTAAGATTTGCTCTCATCGAAAGATGCCAGTTCTGTACAGGAATCTCTATCCTTCACAAGGAAGGAAATTTCAGAGGCAGTTGGGCAGAGAAGCAGACAAACAAGAGGAATGCAAAAAAAAAGAAAATGAGGAAAAAAAGTCTGAACTTAGATGCAAATGCATCTAAATAGGCCAAGAAAGGTTGAAAGTCAGCAAAGGTAAATGGTGAACAGAAGGCAGGGTGCTGTGGTTGTACAAGGTGGACACAGCTGGAGTCTGTACTTCCCTAGTGCAATTCTTCTCGTAGTGTGCAGTGCTGAATAGGAGGTTGACCACATCAAAAAGGCAAGGTGATCAGAAATGACAGTCAAAGGAGAAATAAAACTCAGGCAGCATAATACACTCACTTCAACTAATGCACAATATTTATACAGTAATGAGTATCAACAAGACAGGATTATGTTTAGGCTAGAAATAACTGGTTGATCAGTGAGGTTCCAAAGAGTTTTCCACAGGAACACACAGGGCATAAACAGAAGCATCATTAAGATGAAGTCAAAATAAATTGGGAGGGTAAATTATGTAACATGGCTGCTTGCAATAAGAAAAGACTATATTCAATAATCCAGAAAATTAAGTCTTATCCTCCATTCCTAAAGACAACCTAAAGGAACCAGGCAATCCAAGCAAGGCCAACTCATGATTTTGTCATGAACTTGGAATTTTTCTTCTTAATGCTCCCATGACTAAGGCTGACAGAAGAATCTGTTTTAAATTTAAACAGTGAAAAAACAAAGTATTAGCCTGGGGTTCGAGGAGAAGAACTTTAAAATATGAAGCCTGAAAGCTCAAAATCAGAAGGCAAAGAAAAGAAAACATCTGTTATTTCTTAAAAATCTTATGGTTCCTAAGCCACTGCAGGGAGGGGCTGATTCATGATTTCTGACTGCTTAGGTTGACAACTCAAAGATGCAAAGTGTAAAGCAGTCCAAAACCTAGCACACAAAAGCATTAGCATGCCTAAAAATGGAAGAGCGTCGATGTCGAATCCAAACATCCAACTTTCAAATGAGACTTCTTTAACTTCTTTGTTGCTGCTGCTGCTTTTGAGCAGCAAACAACAGGGAGCTTCAACCACAGCCCTTGCTTGCTCAAGTAACTCTCTCCCAGTCTGTTATTTTGGCCACAAAGTTTTTTGTTTTTCAGCTGCTTGAGATCTTCTCCCTTGGTTTTGAGCTGATTCACTGCCAGCTGCCCTTCCTTCTCCTCCTCCCCTCAGGATGGTCATTTCTGAGCCAAGAAAATATCAACAGACACAATAAGAAAAACCCTGTAAAATTATATTCATAAATAACACAGATGATGGGCCCAGCCCCGATAACGGATTCATAAAACTTCTCAGTTAATTTCATGCACTTTTCAGGCTTAGGACTGTTTTTTTCATCTTGGGTTTAAAGAGACAACTTATCTTTGAAGTGTGACCCACTCACAGTCACTCTGAGTATTTGTACTTAAATGCTAGCAATCTACTACAGTAATATTAACTTTTAAATTAAAAAAAAAATTGTTTTTTTCTCCACAGATTCCTGAGAGCCTCAAGACAGCGTCAGTCACAAGTACTGTGTGTAGCAGTAATGAGTATTTTTCAGGTTTTTTTTTTTTGTTGGTTTTTTTTTTTTTTCAGCTATGGGCAGACAGGATTTTCAAGCACAGCTGGCGGGTCTCTGAAGGACTCTCTCCCCAGCCTGGCTCTCTGCTCTCACCGTTTTGCTCTTCCCTGGTATTTTTCCAGCTTTGACTCCCCTGTCTCTTTATACCATCTGCTTCCTTTGATGAGAAGCATCACAGAAATGGGAATCTCTGTAGCTTGGACAGCACCAGGAAGAACTTCCCACCACCTTTTTTTGACATCTTGAGCAGATGTTTTTATATATATATATATATACACACACACACATATATATAAGATAAAGATCAATATATAAAACAAAAAAACATAAAAGCTAAACCTGTGCAGTAGACTCTACTACACGGACAACTTTAAGGCCTGCAATATTTACAGAGAGAGATTGCTTTAAAATTCACTGTCTCATGCGCGCATCCACAGTGACAGACTATTGCCTGGTTTAGTATTTCATACAGTACAGAGGTGCAAAACCTATTGGATTTGATGAGTCTGAAGGGCTCTCTGACTTGTACTACATCAAGTGACCATCCCCCTACTGCCCTGTGAGAAGGTTTGTATATATGAAGAGCAGTTGGGATATTGATACATCAAATGGGAACATATTCATATATACTCTAAAAGAGAAAGCTTACGGCAGATATTTCAGCAACCTATGACAAATATTAAACAGCTCAATGGAAAAAAAATCCACACCCTTTTACGATTGGAATACATAAAAGATAACACTTCGGTTTGCGTCAGCAGCAAAACAATAAGCAATCACTTCACGCTTGTTTTAAGAGATGCCAAGTCATACACAACCTTTTTCACTGTCCTCCTGCCTTACGTTAATAGGCAAGATGAGTCACGAGGTAAATATCAACCTCTAAACCCATTCACATATATACTCCATCCACGCATACACCTGGGCTTTGGTATTTGCTTCACCATCCCAACACCATCTACACTTCACAATAAATTTAAGTTTAATGCCAAAATACGGTCATTATTTCTGGAGCAGGGATGAGAGCTCATGATTGATGGAAGCATTTTCAGAAGTAAGAAAATCAGGCTCTTCTTAGCCCGATTTCCTCGGGGCTGCAGAAAGGAAATAGAAAACACAAACTATAACAGGAACAAAAATAGATGAGCCTCTGAAACGCTCTTCTTTCTTCTGGCTGGGTTCAAGGTCCCCACTCAGAGCAATGAAAGAAGCTTATTGCTGGCCAGGGTTGTTCAGATGGGGAACTCTAAACTGCTAACAGAATCACGGAAACACAGAATCATTATGGTTGGAAAAGACCTTCAAGATCACCAAATCCAACCATAGATCATTGAGTCCAACTGTGAATCTCCTTCCAGGTGCTCAAGCACCAGCAGCAAAGCCAAAGCTTTGCACTGAATCTTCGATGCAAAATCATCACTGAAAGAATCAATAATAAACAGTGAGGCCTTAAAGTAGAAAGACTATGGATTTGTCCTGACTGTGCCTCTGTTCTCTAGAAGATAATTATAAAAACAGAAAACAATTATTTTTAAAAATCCTGCGCTTGATGCTGGCTGTTTCCAACTTATAAATGAGACAGGTGAAGGGCAGCTCTAAAGAACATCTAGTGAGCCAGCGGTTTCCCTAAAGCACTGCCACCACTAGGCTAGAATTGCTGCTCTGTACCTTGGAAGCAGTTGCTGACCTTGAATTTGCATGAAAAGGTTAAATATTTTACTGGTAACAAAACAACTGTTCTATGAGTAAGAGTTTTATATTATCCCAAGGGCCGTGATTTTGTTTATAAATTACTCAGAAATAACTTTGCCATAACATAAACCCTCTTTCTTGAGCACATCTCTGCAGCTGCACTAGAGTGTTATGCCTGCAGTCCAGGAGACGAGAACTCAAATCTCTTTTCATAATTCTTAAATGAGGTTTCTGAATGCAAAGCTGGAAGAAAAATTACACAACCATAATCCTATCTGTTCTCTCTCCAATTTGAAAAGCAAACTCCAGTATAGCTAGAAGAAAAATCTGCTACCATCTTCAAGAACTTCTTAATCCATAATTAATGTCAACAACCCTCAGAATCAGTAATTTGTGCATCTCACATTCATATTTTAAGGGTACAGTAGTTTTGAGCTATGCTGTGGATGGAAACAGATTAATAATTAATGAACTAGCATTACATTTAATGGATAGCAGTATAAAGAGCATTTTTTTCATAGGCTAGAAAGATTTTTTTCCTTTAAAATTAAAAACAGTTAAGCATTGCTTGTGAAAGTTGCTATAATAGCCTTTTAATTTTACTTTGCGTACCTATAACCACAATACTATGCTAGTGCTCTTCAGCCCATCGTGGAAGCTGGATAATGCTGTGAATTAGCTTTTCCTCCATCAAATCCCATATTCAGCAGTGCACTGATGCACTGTGAATTTTTAAATATGTGCAATGGCTTTTTGAGTCATGCCTACTCATTTTAAAAAGATACAACCACAGTTAAAAGGCAATAGGTTAAATCCATTTCAAGGAGTACCCAACTCACCACTGGCCACTCTTTCTGTAAGCAGCATCTTGTCCTTTACAGCATGCAAAACTACTTATTCATTATCTTCTTTTCCTGAACTGTTTTCCTATGTGTAAAATCCCTGAAAGCAGCCACCCAAAAGGGATCTTCCATAAAAGAATCTCTTTGCCCTAATTTAAATTTTCCTGTTGCTAATGAACCCATTCAGACCAACTCCAGATGTTTCAGGGACTCGGACGGGTACAGGACGGCCCTGCCACTGAGCGCAGGGCTCTTGCCACCCGCCACAAGAGGGCCCACATTTCAAGCTCTGCTAGAATCTGGGATACCCAAATCTCGGTAAGAAATGCCTTACCTTGTCATGAGGTTATCCTGTCATTAGGAATATATTTTAGGTCTCATAAGGCTTTGTCTACAAGACCTGATAGTGACAACTCCAGGCAGAGTTGGCCCTAAGTGGAGTTCACTCCTTCTGGAAAAGGTTGGAGACAGATGGAAAGAACCAAGCATCAGCATTACCATTTGGTTTAAATTTGCATACAGTCATGCTTGCAAGAGAAAGTAGAATTAACAGGTATAATGATACAGGGTTTAAAGCCTACAAGTGCTCCTGGGTGTATTTGGTCAGTTTAATTAATGTAGCCAGTGCTCAGTAAACAAGCTACATGCTACAGGAGCATGAGGCAGTGACCCGCAAGCAAGTTTTTGCTTGCAGTTAAAATTTGCTAGGTTATATTTTATGATAGGTAGATGGTTTTCAGGAAAGTTTCAATGGCAGTTACTTGGGCAAAGAATTTGAAGTGCTTTTCCCTGCCTTAACAAATCTTTTAAGTATTAACGGCAAAGCTTCAGTTGCTAACATGCAACTGAGAAAGGATTTAAAATCAGGATGAGGAATAGCCAGTCTGAAGCCAGAACTATCCCAGCAACAATGCTGTACAATGTTATGAAAAAGTCTAATTTATGAAATAATGGATTAGTATGAGAGCCTGGAATAAAGTCACAGATTTAGTCCTACAACGTGCTTATGCTCAAAGGCTCAATTTAACAGCTGGTACATCCTTTTGGAAATGTTTATGCAACTATTTAAGATTTATTTAAAAAATTACAAAAGCTCCATGCCAGAATTTTACATAAATATGCCTATACACTCGCCCAAAAGAGAATATCCAATGGATTGATTTAAAGCTTAAGACAGCAAACAGAATAAAAATGATTATCATATGATCATTTTTCCTTTGACTCCTATATTGTCTTCTGCAAGGACTTAAAGACTTCAGTTTCTTGCAGACTGAAACTCACATCTGACTTAGGTCTCTGACCGTGCTGCCTGCTGCAGCATCAGATATCTTGGCAGTCAAAAGCAGCACATGCTGAAATTATTCTGAAGTTCTGATTTGCACATACCCAGGCAAGGAGGCACTGAAAATCTTCTGGGAGAGCACAACTTTCACAGCTCTCTCTCACAACTGCTGCATCCCATTAGAAGTCATCTCAATCCCGGAGAAGCTGGCAGTGTTATTGTTTCCCCAAAGGGACTGCAGTTTGTTAGCGTACTATCCCAACTGCCCCAGGTGCCAGCTACTGAGCCCCTGCGGGAATGCAACCTCTGCATGGCACGCACCCCAAACTGGCCCTTAGCACGAGAAAAGGTTGAAAGTTGAAAACTTCCTCAAGCGATGAACAAAGAGGGCAGAGCCACAAGAACCTCTTATTGGCAGCCAAGCACAAGGCCAGAGCTGCCCTGGCTGCACTTCAGAGGAGAGCCGAGCGGTTCTCCCTGTGAGAGCATCTCCCAGCCCCAAGGCGGCTCACCCCGTGAGCTCCTACACTGGCCCCACGTCCCAGCGGTCCCTTTCCTGCAAGACAGCACATTTCAGAAAACAAGCCTTCTTCAGGGATCACCTCATCCTGACCTCCACCGCCCTCCCGCTCCTCACAAGGATATTTAAGCACATGACTTAGGATATCTTTCTTCTGATCGATTCTGATCTGCTAACCTGCAGGGATGCTAGTGCTCTCTGGGTGGAATTAAGCAGTCTATGCTCTTACTTGGCAAAACTTGGCTTACCTCTCGGTTAATGTTGCCTCTTACTCAGAGGCATTCTGTCACATCAGTTGGTGATTGCCTGGTGCTTAATCAAATATGAAGAAAAAAAATGCAAAGAAACAAGCTGTCGTGAGAAAAACGCTCCTTTCCCTTTGGCAGCATGATGTTGGAAATTGAAGGTTGAAGCCTTTCCACATGATGAAATGTTTGCTGGATGTAGGTGCTGACTGTAACAAGGAAGCTTTCATGGGGCCTTTTAAACATGTTGTAATAATTTCTTTCTCAGTGGACCTACCACCTAAGAGCCAAGAAGAGAATGCTCCTTTTCCCTTATAGGCTGATATTTGGAGATAGTGTTGTGCATAGCAGTTGTATGCACAGGTATACAAGCGGAGCACACACAAAACTTGCCTTGCCTTTTGGAGTAGGGAGCAATCTCCAAAAAGATCTTTTATTTGGTAGAAACACACATCCACATTCCTCCAATATCAACACATTTAAATTTAAGTATAAGCAAGATACAGGCCTTGCAAGTCTCACACTCAACATCTGGCTGGCAGTCAGCCTCCTACAGCTTTCCAATCCATCTTTTTTACACCTTGGCAAAGCAGCCACTTCTCTCCTGCTCCACAGGGCCAGCATTTGGGCTCCAGCTCCTCAGCAAGGCGGTCACTGGATGAGACATTTTCTAGGTGCAATGGAGCTCCTCTTTGGTGATCCCAGTGTGCCAGATATCCTCCCTGCCTTACGACCAATGCAGCTGATGCGCAATAGGACTCCTACCTGCATCCTCTGCAACTGAGTTTTTGGTAAGTTCAATCGTCTGAAGTTCCCGAGTGTTTGTCATTATCTTTCTTGGCCCCTCAATCATCCTGTGATTGTGCATGAAACATTACTCAACAGCTTTCTATCATTCAAAATGCAATTGGATATATGGTCATGAAAATTTATAAGATTTCTGCAGCATTATGTGGCACTTGACAAAAATACAGATGTTTGCTATTAAGATCTCCTTAACCAGATGCACAAGTCATATTTCCTCCCCATTCAAAAGAAAGGGGGAAAAGAAATCTACAAAATCTTGATCAGTACAAACTCAGCTGATCTGGATATGACTTGCTTGACCCAAGAACCACTGTTGCTGCTTCAGTTCCTGCCGTACTGCAAGCACAAGCCATGGACTATTTGCTTGCACTTCTATTATTTCACAGTGAAAATTACAACACACAGGGAGCAAAAGCCCTGCATTAGAGCCGCTTTATCATCCTCATTCTACAATTACAGGAGGAGGGACGCCAGCAGAGAGCCATGGCTTTACAACTCTTTGGGCACCAAGCCCTTAAATTTGCACTAGAAAGCTCTGATTTGCAGAGCTGCAAACAACGAGGCAACAAGCTCAGTTGTTTTTTCTCCCTGCTGCTCATGTCTTGCTCCTCTGACCTCACAAGAACCCCCATGGATTTGGTGTGGGGAAAGCAGTTTACACTCAGCCATGATGAACATGTTTTTCTTTCCCTTTTGGACCTTGTAAGAAATACCTCATATTATTCTTTATTGGAATCAGATTAATCTTACACCTCAGTTTTTGGTATTCTAAAAGGCAAATGAAAACCCAGATAAATATTTCACATCAATTTTGTGATAAACATGTTAGGGACACTAAAAAGCTTTCCTCCTTTTTCATATGGGAAAAGAAATTAAACATTCTACAAAGCCATATGAACTCATTTCCTTGTAATCTGCCCCTTAAACCAAAAGAATTCTAACTAATGCAACAAATATAAAACTCAATTTTCACTCCCCACCCCCCCCACCGGGATAAATGAAAAATGCATCAAAATGCAGTAATTTCTTCATTTTAAGGTTGCATTGCCAAACATCTCTGCGACCAGGATCCAACTTTCCCCTGGTAATATCTTGCCCCCTGGTTTTACTACAACTCATTAGAGCAGTGTTATCCTTCTTTGGCATGGGGAAGACAGAGATGGACTTTAAGAAATAAGTGGACTTAGTCTTTTATAGCTTAAAATTGTTTGGAGGATTCTTTTGAAACTTATACAATAATAACATCAGCTTAGAATAATGAAAATGTCATTCATAGCCAGTATTTTTGACTTGCACTTTGTACACGCTAAATCAGACAAGACTTCCTCAGGTAAACTCCAGGGAGAGGAAGAACAGCAAGTGTCTTACATTTGCTGAAAACACTTTCTCTTTAAGTGCTTTCATCTGCCTATTGGCACCCCTTGCAGCCTAGTAGCTACTACCACTTTACTACTTTATTTATTTAAATCAAGTCATTTGGGGACAGCTGCCAAGCCCACTCCTATTTCCTCAACCTAGGACAGCTACTTGTGCTCTCCAGATCACATTTCTCGGGGCAAACCTGCTCCCTAAACATGCAAAGTAACATACGGAGGCACCAGCTGTGCACCCACTGCTTTCTTATTTTCCAGCAAGGTGGTCCAGTGCAGTAATAGAACAGCTAAACGAGCGTTTTGCTCAGCCCTTGACACCACCAGAGAGAAAGGTCTAGATCTTCTGCAAGAGTCCAGACCTTTGCACTGCCATTTGCTGAAGTGAGAGGGAAGAATTTCCCTTTCTAGCCCTGCCGAGCGCAATCCCAGTTAAATAAACAGAGGACACTTAGTGCCGGGGACTCGCACGTGACACTTCACAACAGTGAGCAGGCCGAGATCAAAGGAGATGATAAAGAACTTAACTTTGACATGCCAGTTATTGCTTGGTAAAGCTCATAAAAGTTACTGAATTATTTATTCAAGAACCACAAAAAAAATTTTATACTTGAAGGCAGTGAGCAGCTTAATTTCCAAGGCTGTTAATTTAATATTCCTAATTAGCATCTAAGGGAAATGTGTTTATTAATCATAAAACAAGGTTTCACAGATTTTCCTTTTTCAGATGTATATTATACCTACTAGACAGGTATTAAAGATACACAGCGCTACTGCCATTGCTTTTTCTATACAGAAGCTCTTGTAATTCACTAAGCTACATATTCTTAGGCTTTAAAAGGAAGAACCCTTGATTTTGTTGCATCTTCTCTCCCTCCTACTTTACTACACACCTTCTTTCCAACTCAGTAACATATTCCTGCACAGTTTTAGGATCTGTCACTCCTTCGCTGCCACCTTCTTTCCAGTGTGCCACACAGTCCCATCGACATCCCATTTTCTACCTCTTTCTACATGTTCCCCAAAAGATGGTGTCCACTGCTGACCTACCAGGCAACACCCCTCATCTCTCTCCCACATGCTTATATAAACACTCATATCAACTATCCATATGGGCTGGGTAGCAAAAGGGTAGATACCGCAGGCAATCTATTCACTACTGCTATTAAGGCTGGAGCTGCCAGGCAGGATATTTACCTTACGTGTTCCAGCATAGCATGGGTGGCAAGAAAGGGAAGGAGAAGGCAGCAATAGGCAGATTTGGAAGAAACATGAGGTGAAGGTCTGTGAGTACCTGAAGCAGTACTTGGGCTTACTTGGTACTTACAATCAACAGACTGCAGCTTCTGATGGGCAAGAACAGAGTGAAACAGAAAAGTAAAAGCAGACTGTGAAACCCCAACCATTTGAGACCTTCTGCTGTCCTCCTTGTGAATTCCCCCTTTCAGGTTCATGACAGATATTAAATGGTCTCCCACCAACTCATCCAAAGTCTCCCCAGACCCTCAGATGCCCTCTCCTCTGCTCTGAACATTAGCCCAGGTCAGAAGTGCTCTACAGAAAGCCAACACCATCCACCAAATTGCCACATAGCATCTGGCAGTGAACTCGGACATTCAGCCTTCTCCTAGCTTTCCCCAACACACTCACACCCAGGCAAAGGGAAGCACAACACAGCCTCTTCCTTATGGAGTCATGGCAGTGCTAGGGAAAAATAGGAGGTTATAGAGTGGGGGTAATACATCCACATTTATGCACTATCCAGGACAGCAACAGAGGAAAGAAGTCTTTCCTTCTCACTTAAAGGAACCCCTACAGGGATGCCTCCGGCAAGCTGTGTCTCACTCTGCCAACTCAATTTCAAACACATCCTGGTAATTTACGTTAAAACTCCAGAATCTGGAATCATGTGAAAGATTAAAAACACAATCCACAATCTGTATGCAATCTAAAAATCTTCAAGAGGTGAAAGGAGCGTGACTTTTCCCACTTTTCAAGTTTACTTTTTTTTTTTTTTTTGAGTATGGCAATACCATATCCTTGAACAGAGTACAGGGGCACTATCTTTCATAGTTATGCTCAACAAATACCTGCTCAGAGGTGTCTCTCCTGCAGTGCTCAGTCCTCCTGTGCTCCCCAGTGGCTCAATGTTGAAGAAAGGGCATTCTCACCAACTCTGCTGCAATCCACTGGCTTCCAAAGGATATCAGAGCAACAAGTACAGCATATATACGGCATATATACAGCATACTGGTTTTCCTTCTCTTAACCTATAAACAGATGCCTCTCTACTCCACTTTGAGTAGGATCTTACATTTTAAAAAAGGATGTGTTGTCATCCTGTGGTTACAGCAGAAGAGCCCTAGCCCTTCTCAGCTGCTAGCTGAGGATACAGCTTTTCAGATCTCCCCAAGTCATGCTTCCTCATACAACACCAAGCAGGGGCAGGTCAGCAGGCTGGGAAGAGTCACACAGGAAATTTGGGGTTAGGATTATGGGGTATCCATTGTTAACTGTCAGCCTTGCAACTTCACAATACAATTGGTAATCACAAGTGGTAATTTTTTTTTAAAAATCATTAAAAAAAATGTTGTTTCTGCTAACACTTGGCTGAGATTCATATGTGGACAGAGAGCTTCAACACCTTCCCAGTATGTTTAAGTTTGATGACCCCTGTTTCAAGCACCCAGGCAATCCAGGACCCGCACCACAGCAATATTGTGCACCATGGTTCTTTGGGCCTGTCCACGTTTTACACTGCAGCCATTTTCTCACTCCCTGCCTTTCACAAAAGCATTTAAAAGCACAGTTGTCAGGGATGTACAGTGCTTTCATATCCATACTTAACACCTGGCACTGCATAACACAACACGATGCATCCCCACGCTCCGTGAGGACCCTGCTCCGACAGTAACCCCTGAGCACACGCTGCTTTGGATCCTGTGAGGAAAGAGCCAGCACAAAGGAAAACCACGAGGCCGAAACACCCCAGAAAACAAACAATAGCCAAGCCGGACAGTCCCTGCCAAGAAAAGGCTGAGGAGGCAGGAGAAAGGCTCCTTTTTTAAAGCACGGAAAGGCAACTTAACTGCGTGCAACAGGTACTCCCAATCTTACTTGGAAGAGCAAAGCATGGATTCAAGTTGGAGAGCTACCTACCCTTAAAAAAAGGCTCTCTGATGACAACACCCATTAAAATATAAAATAATCTTGAAGTAGGCCAGCTGTGGAGGTTGGGCTTGCTCTGTTCAGCGAACAGGTCTGCGCTATCACTGCAGCAGGATCAGCAGGCTGCTCACCACAGATCGCCCCAAGGAGGCCTGACCTACATAAGAGTTTATCAGATAAATCAGCTCTACGTTCAGCATCGATCCATTCAGGGCTTTCAAACCCACACTTTAGCTCTGGGCTGTCTTGGTAACAGCAATTAGAAATGTCAAATGTTCTTCTCTCAAACCTGAAAAAGAGAGCAGAGACATACAGCAAGGAGCCCACTCTCGTGGTGAGTCACGGGGGCTGCTGGGCCTCCTGCCTCTCCCTGGGGCAGCCCTGGAGGTCTCTCCTCTCCACCCATGTGTGAGCAGGTGATGGGAACCAAACAGTGTAACAGAGCAGTTTGTATGAGTCACAGGAGCTGCATAAACCCTTGTTTGCTAGGAGCTTCAAACCTGGAGCACTGCGGCCGAAGTGGCCATATAGGAAATGCAGCTTCCTCTAATGGGCTCCTGGAAGCTTTTTCCCTACACCAATACAAATAACCTTACTGCTGCACAAGGCAGGACTTCTAGAACACTTTAAATACTGCACTGTAAAGACAGGAGAGGAGAAAAAGCACTTTAGAAGATATGTTTATACACCTTTTGAACAAGCTGCAGCTCTACAGAAGTTAACTGGGAAGGGTCTATGACTTGAATGTCAAAAGGGAAAAACCTGTTGAGAGGACAAAAACATTGCCAAAGTCCTTCCTCCTGAATGATCTTAGGTGAATGAAAGACATAGATCAACTAAGTTATTCTACTCACAAAAGTACTTCAACATCTTGCAAAGAAGGTAGAGATTAAGGTATGATACTATCTACAGTAGGGAGCTTCATAAGGGATACAGCTGTTGACTATGATTTATTATTATGGGAACACATTCTAAGATAATGGAAAACACATTTCATAAGAAATATTTTGAAATTCTCTTTTTAAAAAGTCTTCAAATCTTGCTTCAGTGTAGAATAAGAAGATGCACAGAATTTGTCACTGCATATGAAACACTTGTTTGCTCCTCAGTTACCTGTTCATGCTGGCTATTCTACAGTAGGATGCTCAAAAAGAACTGGAACAAAAGGAAGTGATTCAGTAAAAACTGCATGAAAAAGACACAAGTTTGGCTTTCTCTCAAGCCCACTGCTTCTCAGGACAACAAGGCAAAATGTTTCATTTCTGTGAGAACATCTGTAACAACAAAAGTTTAAGCAAATCCATAAACAGTTAAAGACTGGCCAGAACAAACGTCATAAAACAAAATTAAGCTCCCCATTCAGTTGAAAGGATTTCTGAGGAAGATTTATAACAGCAGTCTACACACACTTAGCCAGGGCAGTATCTGATTAGCAGCCCTGTGTAACTGCTGAATTGGTATCTTATAACCCTCACTCTGCTTAGTGTTTAATGGGGGTAGGGACTACATCCAGATGACAGCATGTAATCCTGTTAATAAATACAGAATTCTGCTCCAAACTCCAACTTCAAAGCGGTGCTCACTTTTCCTTGCAATGAAAAATATCAGAGCAGCTTCTCTTCAACTTTATTCAGGTGTAGTATATTTTACAATCAGTAATTCAACATGCAATTGCTATCAACCCCCCTAAATGGTAGGGAAGGGGAAAAGAAAAGAGAGATTTGTCCTTATTTGTCAGTTTAACAACAGAATTGGGGATTTTTCAAGAGTTCAGAAACTGAAGAAGAGCAGTAATCTAAAACTTGTAGCCTCGTATTCTGAAATAGACTTGGATCCACGTGTACGTGCACAAGGCTTTATGTCCCGAGGGGGAAGGGCGAGATCAAGATGACCTTTGATGCTGAGCTCACCAGCACTGCCCAAACCAGCAGCAACTGCACTACTGCACCGGGTGCTCAACTCCATTCCTTGGTCTATCCACAGAGCCCACAGCAGCCACTGGGTTACAGCAGAGAGAAGTTTATCACCAGCACTCACCTTGCTCACCAAACCAGTTTCACCAAATGCCAACAGTTTAGGAAACAAAATTTCCTTCTTCCACTAAGTTTACAGAGGCCATATAATGATGATATATGATTGCAAGTAGCAGCCCCTCAAAGACCATTCTCTCTCCTGTAGCTAGCCAACACACCAGTAAGTTAAAGTGCAAATATCTAGCAATTAGTTCATAAATGACAAAAGAAAAAAAAACCCAAGGCTACATTCCAGAGTATATTTCAATATTAAATGATTACCTAGACGGTCCAAAGATATGGGCTTTGACTTTGCAGTATAAGCTGCAAAATAAAGGTTTCAATGAATGAGATAAAAATAAGTTAGCACAGAAATTATATTAAAAACAAATAATGGGAGAAACAAGTTGGCTGCTTATAAGAAGATAAGGATAATGCTGCAAATTTATCAACACAGGATGAAAGCACTGTATTTTAAAAAGTCTTATCTCAGCATGAAAAAAAAATCTACAGCCTGTTAGGCAAGCACCGAGTCAGAGATTTCAACAGACTGACTGGAAAACTAGGTGTCTATTAGAGGATAATCTGTACGGGAACGAAAATTCAAGTGCATTTATTTCATACCCTAAGATTTTGACAATAGGGAGCAAAGTACCAAAACAGGAAGCTGAAAATATCCTTGTCCCAAACTGAAGAAGCAATTCAAACTGAGTATCGTGTGGAAAAACACAAATAAATACAAATACCAATACACAGGTTCTTGTCTAATAATGACAAGAAGTGACAATAACTTCTGTAAAAGCAGAATGGGTGACTTCAACTGTTTACCACATGCAAACTTTTCTAGCATCAAGGGAGAAAGAAGGAGAATTTGAGAATAAATAAAATTTCCCCCTCCCCCAAAAGAGAACTTTTCTACTAGGAGACGCAGAGGTCTCATTAAAGTGGAAAGATACTGGCAAAAAAAAAAGCAAAAACCAAACACCCCCCCCACCCCCAACAGGAAGCTGTGTTTGTAAATGACCGTTCTTCTTACTATGATCTCATCTGAAATGGCCTTTGTACACAGTTCAGTTACACTTGGCCATACCTACTGCTTCCTTGACATCTTTTACATGTAATCTATGCTGTGTAGAAATTAAGGTGTTTGGCTGCTGATCCTGAAAAAAAAAAAAACAGTGCTGCCTTTAAGGTACAATTCCTTAATTCCGTTTTTGTTTTCTTTTTTCCTCTCCAGTATGGCCATTAAAAATAACAGCTATATACATACACACACATATATATATCTATGATTTATATAACTCTGAAAATGGCTTGGCCTCCTGGAGAGCTAACTTCAGTCCATGAGCCATACTGACTGAAAAGAAGCAAACAGAACACGGATTTGCATCTTTGAGTAATGTTTGTAGGATATGATACAGGGTAGTGTTTCTCAGCATCACAGTTAGGTTTAAAGATACAAAGCTACACAAATAGAAAAGAAGATAAAGCTCTAAATGTCAAATAACAGCCTAGCTGAAGATCTCAACTTAATTTCCTAGTGAGGAATCTAGGAAGGACAAGATGTTAACATTTCACTAAGTAAAATAGCACTGAAAAAAAGAATACAGAAATTTGGTTCTTGCCCAAGAGCTAGGGTATCCAAGAGATCCAAAGGAAACACCTCAGTGCAAAACACGTCACATTTGCAGACCATGTCACATAGGTATAATATTTAAGTAGTTTCTTATTCTATACAGTTTGAACACAACGAGCAAGAGTTTCTCATCAGAACATGTTCCATAGTAATTATACACACAACCTCTTTTACAAGTTATGAGAGCAGGCAGGTGAGCAAGAGGAAGGGTAACAATTTCAAAATAAAAGTGAAGGAGGTAGGCATCTGCTTTTCTTTCCTCCAAAAGAAAGAAAAGCAGCTGTGATGAGAGCAGAAAGGAGGAAAATACCAAAACAGGAGCTATAATGTTGGGAAAGCATTGGAAAAAACACCTGCCCATTGAAGCTGGGCCTTTTGCAAAGGGCAGTGCAGCCATTTTCTTCCCCAGCTGTCTCGTGAAGCAGTTATGCAACGAAGGGAATGTTTTCCTTGGCCCATTGCTGTTCTCCCAAGCTCTGAGCAGGCCAGCAAACACTCACCTGCAAGCCCTCTTCAGGTAAACATAAAACAAAACCAAAGAAAGGCTCACTTGCCTTTTGCTCTGACCAGAAGTCAACAACCAGTAAAAAAAAATGAAAATAGCAGTCACCTTCATTTCATTTCCTATGATGCTAGTGTTAGAGGACAAAGAAGACACCCTTTCACTGAGGATGTAAAGTACTTGATCTGTTCCACTCTGAATGTGGCTACATATTCATGGAAATGAATGTACCCATGATCCCTCCAGCACCAAAAGCTTTTATAATCTCTCTCAAAAGATCCAATCAACCTCCTGGGCATACAATCTGATCTTTAAATATAGATGGTTCACCTGTTTCAAGAGGCAGGATCTGGAGGAGGAAGGTGAGGGGTGTTCTTAATTAGCCTAAATGCCTCAGCTGGAGGAGGACAAGGGGTGACCTTGGTAGGGTTGTTCTTGCAGCAGAGGGCTGGGAGTGTGAGGGCTGCTGGACTCAGTTTTTGTAACACTGCATGTCTGCTGTTTGCTCAGGTTCAGGGCTCAAGCAGAAGACATTTTCCCTATGTGCTCTTTGTGCAGATGAGCACCACCACAGGCTGTAAACCTACTCACCAGACCAGAGCCAGCACACCCAAGTGGGGAAGCAGGCCCAAAACTACGCAGAGTCAGTGGGACTCCTTTTCCAGGCCCTAGAGCAGCAGGTGTTTTCACCTGTTCATCCTGGTCTCCATTTGGTCTAGAGTAGAGGAGGCGTTTCAGGCTCCTTTACCTCCCCTGGGTGCGCTAGCTAACTGGAGTGCCTGTATTTGCAAATGCACGTCTCTGAAAGGTCAAAAAACCGGTCTTGCAAATGCAGTTGTAACAGTACCCTGGCATGGAGGGAAATGCCTTAAAACTGAATGGCTGAGCAGCTGCACCTACCAGTTTGACCTCTGGAACAAAGTCATAGGCATGAGGATGTGATGCTGTACACCACCAAGGCACTTTGGAACGCTTTCAGCAACTACAGAGCAGAGAAGACCTTGAGTCAAATGTCAACATGAAAGGGAGTATGGATTTTCTTTTACTGCATTATCATTAGTCCAGAGGGACCAAATATGTGAGAAGAGAATATTTGGATGATGCTTAAAATGTGCACATGTATGCATCATATCTTGAATTGTCCACCAAGAATGAAAATCAAAAAGAGCAACTGGTCCAGCATTTAAACACACCCGGCGACTGCAGCACTTATGGATAGCAGCAATATGAACCGTATTCCAGTTAATGACCAAGTGATGAATGGACCTGAACATTATTATCAACCTCTAGAGCCTTCACTTGTTCTTTGGACAGTTTTTAGCAGCAGTAATCCAGGAACAAGCCTATAAATTTTGATTCAAATTGATGAGCTTACTTACTGCAGTGCAACTATCGTAGTGTTATTAAGCTACAGCCCACTTCTCTGTTATAAATCAACAGTCACATATTAGTATCTTATAGAAGGGGCATTAGATTTATTCTAAGCACATTTTGTTTGTGACAGAAACCAAAGTAAGCAACTGAACTAGCAGAAAATAAATCAACAGACCAACTGTATGAACTGATTCAGTGACTGAACTCAAATGAAGGTTCTGCCTTCCACTTAAAACAACATAAGGGATGGTAAAAATCGCTTGTAAATGTGCAGCAGAGTAGAAATTACCTAAATGCCAGCGAAGTGAGATTACCTGTGCTACCACAAATATGTAATAATGCTGAACAATGTTGGCATGATCAGTTTTTACTGTTGCAGATCATGCTGGTGCTCCTGTTTATAACCATATAAACCACATGGTAATTGAGCTCACCAGAGACAACTGTGAGGATTTGCCTGCTGTGAGAGTGGACTTCATACACTAGTTTCTGCAGAATTTTGCATGTTTTTTCAATACTAAGTAATAGTGGCAAAACCACCTTTCTGGCTATTCAGACTGACAAACACCAATGCAACGCCATATGCAAGAGCCGGAGAGAAGTTGAGTGCTCAGATGCCTACTGCAGTTTTGCTTAGGAGTGCAGATTGGCATAACAAAACATCAGCATCAGTGCTACTGCAATAGTCAGAAATGAGCCAGCTGGGAGTTGCATCCATTTAACACCACTGGCTGCATGCCTGAAGTAAGGGCAGCCACTGCAGGTGGCAAGACATTTTTATAAGAAGAAGGACCTGGCATGCAAGAGGAAAGAAGAAAACTATATGTCCTGCTGGTCCCTCTTGCAATAATATGGAAGCATGGACAAAATAGCAGCTAGAGGGGAGCAGAGATTCAAATTTATCAGAAACCTATAGGGAGATGGCATCTCACCATCATCTTCCCAATCTATTGATATCTAACAGTTTCACTCTAGAAAGAAATTAGATAAATCTGAATTGCAGTTTTACAGGATGTGAAATATATATATTGTGGCATTGGAGCTGTTTTGCCAAGTATCATGTACATAAGAGGGGGATGCTTTTGAAAACATCGGATCATTAGGGTATGTGGCCAATGTTGTACATATAAGTTGAATGTAAAATAAGCTGGTGTTTGATACCACATGCTCTACAGTTGGGAAGTTTAGCAATGTGTTTACAAGGAAGACTTGCATCCACAGCAACACAGTACTACTTTTAATGAATCAAGTAATTACCATCTCTGTAAAGAAAGTGTATCCCTAAGCATCCAGCATCAAAGGCACTACGTTAATTTGCAATTAAAAGGCCTGAATTTGAAAGATCCTGTGTTCTCCCTGCCCCCCTTTGTAGTCAACGGAAATTAATGGCGCACCACATCTATCAGGATCAGATCCAAATGTGCAAGCATTCATCTGACTGATGTTGCCATTTAACTCCACTTGGAAAATACTGAAATTTTGGACATGGCAGAAGGAAAAACAATGCTGAATTCACATGCAGAATTCTTTCTCTTCAGGAGAGGCATTCTATGACTATAAACTGAAGTGGCACGGCAAGCCTTCTCCATGTTTACAACACGCTCTCTCAAAATGAAATCCTCATAGCCTTTTAGAAACTATGAATTTTCATTGTTAAAATTCCTGTGGGTCCGACATAAATTACGTACCTTTTTAAACTGGGTCATTATTGACATGACAAGGGTTTATTATCATTTCCAGCTGCAATGTCCCATTTGCTTTCAAATCCTGCTTTACTGTTTTCCCTCTTCACGTAGGCAGTACCTACCTTGTCTAAGTCTCTGGAAGGCCCAGCCTTACCATAATAAACACTGAAATAGGTCAAAGAATATATTTTTAATTTCTAATAAGCTCAAAGTTACACTGCTTCAGGCACAGGCCACTGTGAGTTAGTGTATAGTCATTATTCAGCAAGCGTGAAAAATTCCTACCTGTTCTAATAGGTCACCCTTTAACACTATGGTTAAAATTAGACTGCAGATTTTTTCATGGCTTTATCTGTATTGGGACCTGCTTGGCACACTTTTCTGCACTATAAAAAGTGGCCAAAATGTCTGAGTCTGTTGTGTATGCACTCATATCCTAATTCTGTTGCATTACCACTTCAATGACCTTGGCAAGCAGGTACAGTCAGAGCAAAACTCAGAGGAGCAAAGCAATGACAGAGCCTCTATAAAAGCTTGCGAGACAGCACAAGGAAAGAGCCAGCATGGTGCCCGTCAGCAGGTTCTCCATTACACCACTCCAACCTACAAGCAGGAACAAACCAGACAAAACTGGGAGTTTTATTTCAGAAGCCTTTTTCTGACAATCAAGGTGTGTTATCGCTTCAAAAGGAAAAGGCTCCAGCTTTTCAAAGAGAGAAGTCCTCACAAAGGGAACCCAACAACATGTTAGCTATGAAGGGATTTGTTCCGCCTCCATCACTGCGTTCCACCCGTTCCATCAAAGACCTCAGAGACAGCAGGACAACTTGCCACGTTCACAGCCCCATGCTGAACTGTGAGCTTTGCATTCATGCTGTAAAGGCTTAGGGCTGGCATAACGGGATTTTCACATTTATATTTAGCTGCAAATTAAAATTCAGCTGCAAACCCAGAATGTAGATTGACCTGTGCACAGTCTACAGATTTCCCATTACTTCTGCTGCCTTCCAGTCCTTACCTACATGGCAGCTGTGATTTTTCACATGGAAAACATTATTTAAAAAGAAAAAAGAAATAAGCTACAGAGCAAACCAGTGATATCAATAATTCTGTAACTGGCGGATATTTGTACCCTCTCCTTGACTGCAAGGTTCCAGATGTGGCACAGATGTTGTGGCCTCACACTTCAGGTTTCCTGATAGAGCTAGTGGGAAAACTTCGCAAATTCTCTCTCATTGTGCGAACCCCAGCGATTCCTTCCTGCTTCTTGCAAGAACATCTGGAAAGCAGCATCACCCAAGAGCATTTCTTGGGAGTAGGAGGGCATGAGAAGGGAAAAGTCCTTCTGAATATTTGTGCTATATTTAACCACCAGGCCAAAGCTTCCACTTTCTCTCTGCCATAGCAATGCAAGAATCCAAGCACTGCCAAGGGATGTGCTAAGCTTTCCACAGCATGGCCCTGGCAGCAACGTTGCTGCACAGTTGTGAAAACAGGAATCTGCTGCCTCTATCTTCCATTGCAACTGTTGCAGGGACAGAGAACAAGGAGCAAAAGGAGATCCCAACAATGCATCGAGAGAGGAAAAAAATCTCAATTTCTTCCTGGAAAGCTTGTCCATATTGTGGAAATATCTTCTACAAAGAAGGTACAACTGAAGCACCAGGGAGGACACTAGGAAATGAGAGCAACTCAAAGCTCCAGAACAAGCAATCCTCATTTGGAATTCCAAAATCACAGAGAAATGAAGCAATACGAGACTCACTAGTCAGTGAAGGCAGTGAGAGGTAGAGATCCTTGCCAAGCCTTGTCGAGCCCTTGGACTATTCCCCTCGGCTGCTCTTCCATGTTGACACCAAGGATACTGTCATGGGAGACCTGGAAAGTATCAGTTGTGACAGCAAGGCATGGGACCATGGCACGGGGGCCCAGGTGGCCGCCTTCTCCATTCTGCTGGTGAGGGGGAAAGGCCTGAGGAAGACTAAACTGATCCTGCAGCAACAGAGTTCCAGTTTGAATGGCTGTGAAACCCTCATGGAGAACTGACAGCTGCTGGGAAGAGACAGGATTAACTTGAAGAAGAGGGTCAGAAGCATCTTTGCCAACAGGCTGGGTGACCTGGCAAGGACATCTTTAATCTGGCAATGACAGGGGAAGGAGAGAGTCATCAACAGTCAAGTAAGGATGCAGTGGACGGAGTTAGCAAGCAAAGGGCCTGGGGTGATGTAAACACAAGGGATTTAACCAACAAAACTGGGAGGAAGTAGAATCACCCTGTGTGCACGCTCATAAAGAAGAAACTGGCTCTGGGACAGAGGTAGCTCTCTATGGTGAAAGCTCTCAGGCCCTTTCTGGGAAATGAGCAGGACCGGCTGCCAGGACGCTAGCGCGCACAGCGCAGGGGGCAGCTGGGAGGGATTGGAGTCTGCATGCCATGGGGCTACAATCCCACCGGGACCACAGAAACACGTGACGGGATTGCTCACACGGTGGCAGCACTGCAGGGGATGGATACAGGCAGCCAAGAGGGCGAGGAGGGCAGGCAGCCCTCTATTTAGGAGCGCCCAAACACCCAGCGTTTCTCCTGGGGACAGACAGTAAGGCAGGCGAGCGGTCAGGGCCAGCAGGCCGGCCAACGCGGGCAGTGCTGCTGTGCGGGTCTGCTCCCCCGCGGCCAGGAAGGAGTGGACAAGGCCTTCCTCAGGCAGACAAGGAGGTCTCCTCTCCGCAGGACTGCTTCTCACGGGGGACTAACCTCGGCTATCTATTGAGATCGGTTAACATCAAAATCATGCCATTACCAAAAGGGCAACGAGGTTCCTACCTAGCTTGAGCTACCAGGATTACCTGCAGCATTTGAGATGAAAGGTGACCTGTTCTAAGGAAAGCTCAAGAGCAGTTAAAACTAAACAGAACTAAAAGCTGGAGTTTAAACTTATAGCTGTAGATAATTGCTTTTTCATTCTCCCGTTTGGTTGGGAATTGCAAGTTCCAGAAACTGGCATTATTAATGTTTCATGTCCGTGATACCCAGGCTAACTCGCATACCTGAGGAGATGCAGGACACAGAACACAGAAGTGTGGGAGGATGTGCTGTGCTGAGGAGGGCAAATCCTGTTATATGGAGGTCCCGCTGCCACAGTCGTGGTGCTGCCGACATGTCCATACCTAACCAGGCTACATAACCCTGCAGGATGCAGCAGCAGCATGTTCGTGTTCATATTGAGATGACTATCCTCACAGCAACCCAAAAAATACTGTTTCTGTTTAGTAACAGACATCCTACACTCACAAGAATTCACATCATGGAGAATGAAGATAGTAGATTCTTTAATCCTCTTTTTCCTTTGTCTTTCACAAGCCACGGCTAATCTTTGGCATCAGGGGCTGAGAATTTAGGGAATAAATTCATAAACAAGTGCGATGTTTCCAATGAGCAAAAAAGACAAAGGAAAAATTACAGGATAAAGGCAAACACACTTAAAAACAAACCAATATACATTTTTTCACGCTTTACTACTTTTAGATCAGCAAACATTCATGGCAAAATTATAGTTACACTTTACCCAGTGTACACTTTACCCAGTGTATCATAACTATGGCCCATAATTAATTTTAAAATTTATTATTTTCTAAAGTTATAGACTTTTCTCATCATGTCTGATTACCTTACCAAGAATTATCAGAGATAAATAAATTACTGTATTTAGTTCTGCATTTAATAATACAAGTAGTGTAACATATTGTGTCATTCATGTCTGAATTTCATGCCATTTAAAAAAAAATTAGGGATAAGACTTGTCTATACTTGGAAAGTTAATTTGCATTAAAATAGAGCAGCAGTTTAAAACACATTACTGAAGAATAATCTAACAAGTTAAGAAGGGAGTATTCCTAAAATGCTGCGAGATTAAGGGGCACACCTTGTACAAGAAGCAATACAAGATTATGAGGTATCTGTAATTTTATTGGAGGACAGTTTTTCCTCTACCTTTAACATCTTCAAATTCAGAAGGGCTTATGAATGATGAGAGAGAACATGCCCTTGAAATCTGCCTTGACCACAGCTTTAAAAATAGTGCACCAGAGCAGAGGCATCACATTCTGCTTCAAAGGTGTTTTTAACTTGGACCTTTGCACAGTTGCTCTAACATATTTACATCTCAGTGTAAGAAAAATATATTAACTCATAAAAATGCTTCTGGTGCAAAATCACAGGATAGACACCAATAAAATGCACCTTCCCTCCATCTCCCTGGCAACCTATAAAAAGTTAAACAAAACAAAAATATATCCGCAGTTTAATGTCAAGCAATTTGGAAATTCTCTGAATAGAAGGAAAGAAATCTGTAACGACTGCAGCAAGACACACGCTCCCATTTCCACTTAAATTTAAGTGCCCTTGCTACTTCATGCAAATTCTTTGGTAAACAAGCAGCAAAGCGCCTTAAAAACCTGAAACAATACTATAGCACAGCAAGGTGTGATTTGGCACTATGCTGATATGCATTTTATATGGGGACAAGGGAAAAGCAAGAGATCCTCCCAATGAAAGGTCATGAGAGAAAAAAAAAAAAAAAAAAAAGGAGGCTACTGAGAAAGGGCTCCGAAACCAAGAGGTAGAACCAGGCTTCAGAGGGGCAATTACCATCTGCTTCCCATTAACAGGGCTAACACTAATTACCAATCTGTAAAATGTGTAAATTTGGTTGCTTTTACAGCATTCTGCTTCTAGAAAAAGTACTGGATTTTGATTGAGTTTGTTTCTCCAGTTTATCTTCTCTGAAATGTTCAAAGGCTAAGAAGTCCTGGTGGATCGGACCACCACACACAG
The DNA here is from genome assembly GCA_003342815.1 of Eudromia elegans. Lineage (NCBI taxonomy): Eukaryota > Metazoa > Chordata > Aves > Tinamiformes > Tinamidae > Eudromia > Eudromia elegans. The sequence goes on along the minus strand of PTEX01000073.1, from coordinate 1,288,987 downwards.
AAGAATGAACATCAGAAGAAATACCACCAGGGAACCTTCAGCTGCCAGTACTCTTCAGCTGCCAAGCTTTTACCTTAGTACTTTCCTTTATGTCTCCTCTGCATAGTGAGCAGATGGATTCACACTTCAGTATCTGGTGGTATGAGAAATCATGAAATTTCAGCTCGATTCAAGTCTTGGAAACAAGAAACCAATTAATTATTTTAAGCTTACAGAAGCCAGACAACCTAGAGGAGTTCTGCCAGACAGAGTTGGGAGACAATTTACAGAAGTAATCGTGAACTCCTAGTAAGATTGGCACTGGCTGGAAAAAGTTTTGGAATGATGGGAACAGGTTTCTAAAAAGTATAAAAGGAAATTGGGATGGATAGCTGGAATAACATCAGACTCCAAGTTCTCTCCTCAGGTCTATCAAATCCTTATTTTTAGCTCTTACTTTGCTCTAGCGTAGTTGTTTCAGGACTCATCTCTTGGATGACCTCCAGTTTTCCACAGAGAACTTCTTTTCTCCACTCTCTATTCATTCTTGCAGTTCTTTTCTGAACTGTGTATCTTCTTCAATACTGCACATCAAAACAGGCCACACTATTCCTGAGGTACTTTACTCTTCCAGAGGTATTTCACATCATACAATATCTGCCTGGCATTTCCATGGAGCTATATCCGGGTTTCACCAGGTGCCATGAAGGAAGCATCACACTTGAGACTTCTGTTAATCTTGCTATCGACCACGATTCTCCACGAGGTCATACTAGGTTTTGGTTTGTTAAAGGCTGTAATGGGGAGGGTAACTTTGCACAGAAGCAGCAAAGCAGTAAAAAGAGCCTACAGAGAACCTACAAGCAGATTTTTCTTTAGCTAGTTGTCTGAAGTGTACTAATACTAGGATTGACTGAGTCAACAGATTTTCAAGATGAGCAATGAACTGTCATTTCTTTCCCTTCTCCCACTACACAGATACGAGCACTGTTCCATACTGCACCTATTTAAAAAGACATTTACTAGTCATTTCCTGTCTAAGTCCTGTGGCAGATTTCCAAGGAAGGAGACAGCAAGGTGCTGTGAAACACTGGGCCTGCCACTCCATGTTTTCTGTGCAACAGCCAGGAGAACTGACCAGCTGGTAGGCAGAGCTAAAGATAAAGCCGTTTGATCATTTACAGATTCCCAAACCCAGATGTGATAAGAGCCCATAATGATTAACGACAGCCAGATGCTGAGCAGAATCATGGCAGCCCTTCGTGTGCAGGGACGGGGACCACAGGGCTTCTTCAGCAGCACATCAGAGCCAGGAACATCAGTCACTGTGTGCGGAGCTTCCAGCGGCTCGAGCAGAGCCACGAAACCCACGTCCTCCCTCGATGCAGCTTGCAGTTAATTTCTACTGTTTGTGCTTTCATGGCCCCTTCCTGTCAAGGCAATCAATTTGATCAAATATAATAGCTTTTCCTTCATCTTCCAGATTTGTTTGGTTTCTATTAGCTCCTCTTTTCCCAAGGTCTGGATATACAAAATCCTGAGCATTAATTTCTTCATTTATTTCTATTGCCAGCAAACAAAAATCCCACTGAAATCCTGCTTACATAGCGCAAACCCTTCTTGCAGGGAAGGCTCAGAGGTCATTTCTGCTCCTTCTTCTCCTTGGATGTGCACAAACTGCATCACATGAGAACACGGCCTCTTGGCAGACACAGCCCTACACTACAAAGTCCCATCTGGAGCAGCTTAAGGGCACCTCTTCTCATGAGGAAGGCATCAAAGGAGACGTTTCACCCTCTGCAGGTGCAAATTTCATACCTGTCATCAACGCAGCTATTTAAAAAACTTATTCTCACAAGCCACAAACCTCTTGCAAGATTGTACAGCTAACACAGAGGCAAGAGAGATGTAAATCTGAGCATCAGCTGAATGAAAAAAGCAGCTTCACAGCAGCCACCACGTATAGGTCCCGACACAGTCCACATTAAAAAGTCATAACAGTCATATTACAAAGAGGTTTGGTTTTCTCCCCGCATATTAACAGTATATGTCATGAGCTTGCTGCAATGTTAGGTAAAAGATTTGAAGGCCCTACTGCCAAACTGTTTCTCTGCCTAACAGTTCAGTCCAGGAAGAGAGCCTAAAAAAATCTTTGCTTACTATTTGCGGAAATGAAAAGATTTTGCTGGAAGCTATTTATATTACAGATTTGTCCCTGGGGACAAATGCCTCTAACTTTTGTCCCGTAACTCTATATGTCTAATAACAGCGGTGGTTCGTTCTGCAAACTGTTCCCTTGACAAACGGGAGTGCAGTTTAAATAGCCATGGCACAGTTCCTGAAAAATGCTAAAGCTGATGCCTTCGGTATATGGAGAAGTTGATGGGAACAGGAACAGCAAAATAAACTATTTTGGAATAGTTCCACTCTTCCTGCAGACACACTAATCTGAAATAAAAGTCACTTTATTCTGAAAATAATTATTTCGCTCACAAAGCTCAGTGGTAAGTCTGGCCTTGAAAGAACTGACTTGTTTTCCAGTGCAAAACCAAACCACAGAATATGAACTTCATGCAAATAAGTTGCTACAACTGAAAGGTTGATAGCCACAAAAAAGGGATTTTTTTTATCGAGAGGTTGACCCAGACTCTAATATACCCTTCTTACAGTCAGAGCAACACAGTTCTTTCGAGACTAATTTGGATATACTAGATTTCTGGAAAGAGTTGGAAGTAGCCCCTTTCTCCTCAGTGTTGGAAGACAAGCACCTGGAGGGCAGGGTGACAAGTGTCCTTCTACCTCCCCTCCGAAGAGGAAGGAGTGACGTTCAGAACGGAGCAAGCACTGGAGAACGCTAAGGAGAAGCAGTGTACTGGTCACAAACTACTAAATCCATAGAGAAAAAAAGCAAAAAAGGGAAAGCCCTGGTGAAGTCCGGGCTCCGTGAGCACGCTTCGTTCCCTGCAACTCTTGAGAGGTTGCTCAGCAACGTGCCACAATAACTGTGGGTCAAGTCCCCGAGACATAATCGAGCCTGTTGATTTTAATTCAGCTACCTCTGACATAAGGTACTGCCAAATGTGAGCAAGAAGGCAACAAAAGCTAGGCAAACTCGACAGGTTTCAGAAGAGGTGAGGAGGAAAATCCAGTTTCCCAATTCACTTAAACTCGTTTTGTCCAAATTGTTCTGCTCTGGTCAATGTATGAGCTCGCTTGTAAGGTCATTATTGTCTGAAAGAAATTATTCAGAAACAAATTTTTAGTTAAATTTAATGAGAAAGCGAGACCAAATCTCACTGATATAATGAGACATTTTTTGAATTGAATCTGCTTTTGAATACACAGACTGGTGTTATGGTTACTCTCTCACAAACACGACCCAATCTTGGTGGACAAATTTGAAATTAAACAGTTTTTTTGTGATAAGCTTGATCATAAAGTCCTCCTCCTGTCCTTGTGGATAACTCAAGCCTTCCACAACCCACTCAGTTAATGTTTCATTAGGGAATTTAGCTGAAAGTCACAACCTGTATAAATTACACGTGACCCTGATCTCCCAGGAGAACAACACTGCTCCGAGATGCGTGTATATCTACCTTTTCAGGGAGGGACAGGTACTGGTCGGAGATGAGATCCTGGGAAGGCCTTCAGCTCCAGGTAGAACGTATTTGGCACGTGTGTACAACACCCCACGGCAGCCCTCGGAGGCAGGATGCCTGGCACGGGCAGCAGCAGTGGTCAGCTGCTCTGCTCAGGAGTCCCTAGCCAAGTCCTCCAAACACTGGTTTAACCATAAAGACAGGGAGATCACGTGGGTTCAAGAGGAGCAAATTATGTCAGAAGAGGTTTTCTGTCTCACCCCAAGAGCAGCATCGCTCTTGAGTCCAGAGTGGCAGTCTGCCCACTGAACCCTGGGTATTGCTGGGGCTGAGCTGGGTGTGGTTCCACTTATGGGTCCATTTTAAATCAATTACTTTTATTACAAATTCAGTTTCAAATACTTACAGAAATTTTGCCAACATAGCCTTCTTTGGCATGAGATGTGCGTTTTGGAGGTTGCTGAACACTGAAACCACCGACGAGGGCAGCGATCACAGGGAAAGGAAAACCCGTGTGTTATTCAGCACCCGAAGCGGCTCCAGCAGAAATGTTATTTCAGGTGCGTGCCTGCGCAGCCAGGGCTTCTGACAGAAGCAGGGGGGTTGACAGAAGGAGGTTTAACACAGAGGGGCTGCCAGCCTGCGCTGCAGGCCTAGAGACCCACTGTGCAGTGCAGCCTGCTCCCGGCACCCTACCGAGCCCCAGCAGCCAATGGGTGCTGCTCGGCTCAGCGTTAGCCCTCGGGGAAGGATCACAGCCACTAAGACACAAGCTGGGAAGCACAAGGGGGCTGAAGAAAGCGGCGTTTTGGTTGTGCCGTCACCAGCACACTCATCTGTACATCTAAACTTGCTCCTTGCGGAGGCTACTTTACAATCTAAAGTATGATTCCTCCCAAACCGTGTCCGTGGTCTTTCTGTGAAGGCTAATGATAATTTTATCTCTTCCGAGCCTGGCGGTAATACATGTTGACAGCCCCAGATGCCAGGTCCTCGGTGAGAGCATCTGTTTGTTTATTCAGGATTAAGTTAAACTACTTAGCCGCCATTATAGTAAATCCACCTCTCCTCCAAACCTTCTTAACTACACCGAGAAAATAATGAAAAACCACAGACTGTTGTGAGATCAACCGCAGTTTGAAGGTTAAGGAATGCTTTATAATTTACTCCTGGAGCACAGGGATGAGGAATAGACTGCACCAAATATTAAAGTGCTGCTGGATCCACCCAGAATCCCAAAGAAAAGGAAGAAAAAAGAAAAAAAAAGAAGAAAAACGTCAGTGAGAGCTAAAGCTGCTCTTTGTCTTGATTTCATCACATCCCACCTTGACGCTGCAGCAGACTTTCAAATGAGGATCTGCAAAGCTCGGCCCTGCAGTCTTTTGTCAAAGAAGGCATGTGGTGAGATATTGAAATAAGGAAGTTCAGGTCTATGAAAATGAAAGAAAGGGCTGGCTGCCTTTTTCTTCTTGAGGCAATTCACAGTAGACCTTTGCTGTCTTTCAACAGGAGAAATGTAAAGACTTTCAGATTTAATTTCCTCTATGTTAAAGGAGGGAAGGAATACTTGAGACTCCAGATTACTGAGCCTGTGTCACTGGACAGGTACCGAGCTTCACACATTGGCAACACGCTCCCATATACCCTATGGAAATCTACAGTTGTCGGTGCATCAACCGTGCAGTGAGACTACAGGGTAAGTGTTAAGCAGTCAAACAGAACCTATTTGAAAAGGGGATTTTCAGGGCCTGCTGCAATGAATCTGACTACTGCAACTGAAGGCAAGCCAGGAGACAGCAGACAGCTTCCATTTTGCCATTTACAGCAGCTATAAGATCGGCTTTTAATTACTAAAAGATGGTGCAGAAAGCATGAGAGCTCCTGCTTGCCTTCTGCAAGCCAGTGGCTGCCGCAGCGCAGGCAGAGAGTCCCTGGCTACACATCCTGCTCCCAGACAGAGGTGTCCTAAGCGAGACTGTCTGCACGCTGCTGGGTCCGGGGGGTTTGACTGTACAAATGCCATTTCTGGGACTTATTCCCACGAGCAGCCCCAGAGGAAGACTTCCCACAGAAGCAGTGGGAATTTGGCAGAGGAAGGGCCGCCCGGCGAGGCTCAGGGCTGGCGGCAGCAGCTTGCAGCTTCCTCTTCACGGCACGCGGCGCAGCACAGCCCCGCCAGCCAACGCGACTGTAGGAAGGACACAGGACGCGCTCCCTACAGGAACCAAAGCCCGCTTTGTTTCTGTGCATAAACAGCGTGGGCTTTTCCACGCGCAGAGGACTGACAGCGCACAGCAGCACAGGACCGACGGCCATCTCCATGAGGCAGGACGGCTGCTATCAGATTGGCAACGCCAGTGGCCATTGTCCGGCCTAAAATAACCCCGCGGTCTTGCAATCCGCCTCGCCAAAGGACAGCGTGTCTCCCGCAAAGGGATGCCCCCCCCGCAGACATGCCCTGCTCCACCGGCTCGCTGGGAGAAAAGGGGCCGGGAGACAAAGATACAGGAAGAAGGTAGAGCTGCAACAGCCGCTACGTTTATGGAGCAAGTTTGGCAGCTTCTGAAACGGTCGCGTTTCCACTCCAAGCACGCAGGGAGAGAAAGAAATGCCGGACGCTTCTGCATCCGGACAGGGATGCATCGCAGAGCCCTTCTTGTTGAGATGCTCGAATATTCAAAAAAGGGAGCGTTTTGTTTATTAATGCCAATTCCAATGTTGCAAGCTTGGAAGCATTTTCAGCTCCTATGTGAACAGGCAAATGAGCCTCGGTGAGGATGCTGCCCACTCTCTGCTATTCCTCTGCTACCCATTTTTCTACTCAGAAACTGGAAGATTAGGAAAACTGCCTCCCTTTGAAGAGAGAACACTGGAAAGGACTTTTGACCTCCTGTTTTTCATTTGCACTTTGAAAAAGCATATTGTATCTTTGAAACAAATCTAACTTTATCCAACAATAACTCTGCAGAAACTTAAGAATCCTCAAATATAGACCAAAAAATAATTGCTACTTATTCCATGTCTCAGCAGCTGTGATCTGTAAGCAACAGCAAACAGGCCCTGGAAAAGCATCTAAGAGCTTCTGTGCAACCCTGGCAAAGGTGCCCCGTGCCACGTCGAGGCTGACACCGGCACAAGGGCCAGGGCTGCAGAGAGGCCCCCTGCAGAGGGGAAAGCGAGGGCGGGATTGAAGGAGCAGCAGAAATTAAAGAAATCTGGAAATCACAGCGTACTGCCCAAGGAATGTTGCTCTCACAAGTGTATCAAGGTGGGTGCAATGGAGACCCATCTTGACTATGGGAGAGGAAGCAATGGCCCCACATAAAGCAGTGAGCCGTCTAACACACCGACTTCAAATAGCAGATCAAAACTCATAAAACTCAATGGCTAACCAAGGGTGCATCCTTTATTTAGAGATCTTAGGCACGCATTATGCCCTGCAGGGAGGCATATGGCACACAGAGGGCCTTTTCCAAGGCAGCTCATTGCGTTGCACGTATTTGCAGCCAAAATGTTCATTATTCCTATTCTCATAGCCTGATCAACGGGGAGGACAGAAAGGCTCACACCAAGGTGGTTACCCATCACACCTTATTTTCACTACTTGCTTTGGGTAATGTTACTGCACAGTAATTGTAGACAATATTGCAGTGCGTGCTTTATTTTCTACTGCAGAGAATCCATGGGGTTTGGCAATAAATAATTGAGTAAATAACATTAATAGGTAGATTCATGAAATAAAGTGATATGAGTGTCTTGCCATGTAGGAAGTAGCTTGTCTAATTAGCACAGTCACAGCTTTTCTAAAATAGCAGTGTTGATTAGCAGCAGACAGCAGTGCTCATGGACGTCACTGATCTCCTTTTAATTGTAGCCTCATCTGGGATCCACATCACATTAATTTCCCTGCATGTACACAAAGTGCAGGTTTTCTACTCGCCAAAATTGAATGCTGCTATCAATGATCTCTATTTACCGCACCACATCCTTGGTAACCAAGTCTCTTAAATTTCTTATGCTCTGCTAGAAATGCAAAGCTGGTGAATGAGCTCCCATTTAAAGGACGAGGGGGAGGTGAGTAGCAGAGGAGAAACACAACTGTTTTTCCTGAAGGTGAGAAGGAAGATCGAACAGCGGTGGAGCAGGAGGAAAACAGACACTAACTCCTCTGAGTAGCTGGAGTAGGACTTAAGGAATAGGACCTCCAACTCAGTAGTTGGAAGGGACCTAAGTGGAGCTCCCAGCACTGAAAGCCCAGTGTGACAAACACCTTCATTTTCATTCAGGAACTCAATTCCTCCTACTCCAACCTTGCATCAATTTTAAGAGGACCAGATAGTGTCACGGCACTGCGTGGGCTCAGGGCTGCTGGTGGTGGGGCTGGGCTGGGCCTGGCCAAGGGGGAAGGCTTAGGAGACCCACGTCAGCACCATGAACATGGAATAGGTTTGATACGCTTGGTGAAAGGTTGTTTCCATCAGGCACACAGCCAGCTCTGCAGCGCATTACAAACCAAACTCAACATTCCTCTTGTGCACAGAATGAAAACACAACAGTGTGTTTTTTTCCTAAATCATTTGTGCTTTCTGTAAGAGTTCATGGACATCATTATTCCACCAGAATCCATCAATCACATGGCGCTATCAAAATAGCTAAATGTACTTAAAGACACCCACATCTATAGTACACCAGCATTGAAAAGAATCGATGGTGTTTATATTGCGCTAAGTAACTATTAAATTACAGAGTAAAACAGGTCTAAGATATGTCAGGAAACACTGTAGATGACACACGCTTCCTTCTTGTCAAGGATAGCCATTTTTAATGACTAATTACAAATAAACAGAGCATAAACAGACTGTACCCATGCACAGCTCAATTTTCAACTATTCAAGACCTTTGCTTGCTTAACAAGGACTTTATGGACAAACCTTCCTGACAGCTAATGATGAGAGAGACTCGTCCTGCCTCAAGACATTCATTGCTCCAGCTGGCCATAAACCAACCGGAAATTCCAGACCAGGAGGCTATTATTTATCTATCTGTCTTTCCAAACTCCTCCACAAGCCTTAAATCTGCTTCTCACTAAGTGGGAATTAAACTTGCCTGGAGCAAATTTAAATGCTGTTTTATCTTTACATATAGGCAAAATTCCCACTAAGGTCAATGCCAGGTTTTGCTTTCAAAAGGTGTTTGGGATTTTTGTCCACATTACTAGTAAATTTAATTTTGTTGTGCCTAAGAGAAAATAATTCTGCAGTTTCATAGTGCTTTTTTAAACATGCCATCACATTTAACTAGAAGTTACATGCCTGCCTACAACAACCTGCTATCGCAAGTTTAATAAGTTTTTTCTTGTTTAGAAAGAAATTTCTGTTATTAACCATAAAAAAAACCTTTCAAGAAAATATCATTTTTCCTTTAGGCTTTGGCTCACTTCTGCACTGTGGAAAAAAGATCTCACTATTGAGCATCTACTATCGTGTTTTTTCCTCAGGTCTTTCCACGGAGGAACAATAACAAAACTTGCATCATCCTCCAACTACATCTTATACTCTTGGACTGAAATAAATGTTCTTTCTTGTCTAAAGGATTAAGAGACTAAAAGAATGATCCTTTTTTCCCCTTTATTGATGCACAATGAACATTCATTTCATGCAGAAAATGCTTTTCGAAACGCTCCAACTACAGATCAGAACAAAATATCATCTTTCCATGGAGCTTTTCAGAAAGGCTTCAGTATGCACCAGAACACTGAAAAACAAATGATGCGTATCCAGCAGTGGCTATGCACCTATAGAGGTTTAAAAAATCCAACTGGGGCTTTAATTTGAAAATATCTTTTACTTGATGGATGTGCAAAAAGAAATACCTCTTAAGCCTGTAAACATCACACATTCAAATGCTATGAAATGATCTATATGTTACCTGGGGATGCTGTAAATCATCACTGTAATATTTAACTATTGTAGTTTGATCCCTGAAGAGCTATAACACACGATGTGCAGACAACAGAAAATGGCCTCCTGTAAAGTGTGCAATATATCTCACTTACATTGAGTTGAGCTCTCTGAGGAATCCCTGGGCTGAAAGCCCCAGCCACAAGGCAGACAGGCAGCCACGAAGTGAATCTAAATAATCAAGGGTTGAGATGTGAGTGGGAGGTAATGATAAAGCTGGAGAAAAAGCAGCCCATCTGCAGGAGAACCTGCTCAAAAATCGCTGAGGTCATTTCTGGCAGTAGCTGGAGGAAGCTGGGAGGGAATGAAGAGCGAAAAGGAGCCAGAACCTTCAAAATACCACCCAGGATTTGAAAAGGAAGCTCTTGATGAGAGCCATGAGGGACAAAGGACACCCCAAGTGGCTCCAAAAACTCAGTCACCTGAAATAACAAAGGACTTCCATAAAAAATGCCTTTTTTTTTTTTCCCTTCTAATGATCTGAGGCAAGTACATATCTGCAGGACACTCCTCTAGGACAGTCCGCAGATTTTGACAAGGGTGATTTTTCCCATATTTATATATCATTTCACCACAGGGAGGAAGCTGGGAGTGTACTCGTGAAGCTTTTCTGTGTTTTACAGAAAGGAGCTTTGCTCTAATACATTCAAACAGTGTTAATAATACAGCGCTAAAGCAAATCTCATCTCCCTCCTTGAAGCTACCCAAGCCGGTGGGCATGTGCTGTGCCTTATTTGCTGCGTTTACAGCTGGCAGATCTATTCAACCAACTTTGCTTGCTAGAAGAATCATCATGGCAACCCAAGCAGCTTTGTCTTGGAGTACCATGGTCATCTCTTTGCTCCAACAACTCAGCCCTGCTCCCTGTTGGCCTCAGCGGTGCTTCATGTTCAGTTGTCAGTTTGCACTTGCTAAGGTCACTATGGGAAACATTCTCTTGGAATAACTCAAAATCTAAAGATTGCCTAAGAACTAGGAAGAATTTAAGGAAAATGAAACGGATTGGCCATTTTCATGCTATGTGAAGATTCCCTTTAAGCAAACAGAGATAAGGGACATTTAAAAATAGAGCACACAAGGGCCCTGTAGGGAGACCACGCTATGGATAGGAAGTTTTGAATGGAATGGAGGTAAATTTAATGAATAAGACAGGAATTGGCAAAATGGGAAAGCACAACCAAAGCAAGTCTGTGAGGGTTGGCAAAGAATGGTTGCCAAACAGGCAACAGAAATTGCTTTAACCTACTTTTATTTTCTGTCCAGTCGCTAAACTTTAACGGACCTCGAAGCCAAGTCAGTAGGTTCAGAAAGAAGCTACTGTTGACTAAATTGTTCTCCGATATACGTCTAACACCTGGCTCTCCTACGACCAACAGCAAGAGGAACTCATGCTAACACTAGCATTCAGGCAAGAGAACATTTCTCTCTTTTTCTGGGAGAAAAATAATGGCCTTTACATGCTCCCTGTCTGAGAACAACCTGCTCCAGGAAAATCAGCCACGTGCATACAAAACCATAATGCTGTGGAACCAAAGAGCATAGGGAGGTTGCTTGCAACTCTTCTCTTTTCAGACTACTCAACATCTTCCATGTTCTTACTCTTCTCCTTATGTTGGTATCACTTCCCAAGAGGCAAGAGGCCAACTCTGCCTCTCTTTCCACAACCAGGTGAAGCAGAAGCAAGACCCGGAAGCCTGTTATGTAATTACCTCTTTAGCTCTTGCAAGGACTGAGGCGCCCCTCTAAGCAGATGACGCATGGTTTGGCCTGCTGGGTAGCTACTTCTTACCCAACACAGCAAACCTCTTATTCTCTAGATGTGTTGCCAGGTGAGAACCCTCAGAGAAAACCTTTTCTTTGTCATAATCATCACTTGATTTTTTTTTCCATCCCAGAGTAGGTCCTCGGGTAGGAAAAGCTGTAGGGTCAGCATTTCTGTGCATCTGAAGGACCAGGACATGGCCTTCCATGTGGCCAACAGCTCTTCCATGTGGCATCAGCCACAGGCAACACTAAGACCAAATCACCAGTTCCTCCCATTGGGGCGCATATGGCCTCTTTCTATTTGTTCCTGTGTGGTGTGAAGGTTTGCTTTTTGTCCTGAGCTTCAACAAGATCAATCACCACTAAAACACTTTGAACACTGTTTGAAAAGGCACCTCCCCATTTGGTCACTCAACGTCTATCGGGACGCAGAAGAACTGTAAGGTAGAAGCAAAATGCACCCAATGGGCTGTGGGGGGGCCCCCAGATGCATGAGCAGAGAACAGAGAAGTGCTACATGTGGTAGGGTGGTAGGGTGGTCACACAGAAGCGACATATCCTCACCACCCCAGTGAGCTCGGCTGCCCAAATGCTGCCAACATAGTTGGGAAATAAAAAGATTCCACTTCAAAACCCCATGGTAGTTACTAAATCAATCTGTTCTCTCCACTGCTCTGCTAATTCTGACTGTGCCATACTGATATCTTTTAAATTATTAAATTGGATGAAAGTGACAAAAAAGTTAAGGTAGTTTTTTATCATTTAACATTTTTATCATCTCTAAACTCTCTATAAATAGTGCCAGCTCCTGGCTTTTTTTAAAAAAATGCAGATCCAAAAATAACTTGAAAGACTCTGAATGCTTTCTATCTTTTAAAGCCATAACTAGCAATTTATATTCTCCGCAGCAGAAAGAATTAAGGAACCGCAATTTTTTTTTCCAGATAATGACTGAATGTGCTATTATTTTCTCCCTTCCATCTGCCTCTTCTACTCTCCAATGCAAAGGAATCAACTTCAGACACTTAAAATGTGGATAACTCAGCCTTTGCATTTATGTTGCTGCTTCTGTTAATTTTCAGACACACTTGGAAATCCCTTGTGAAACATCCCAACAGGAAATCCAAAGTGAAGAGATCCATAGGTTACCATGCAGAGGTAAGAGAAAGATACTTTCTGACTGCACTTCTCATGAAACGGAGGCTATTCTTAAGCACTGTACTATATATAACCTAACCTATATTTCAATATAGCCTTTGTGTCCAGACTGCCTGGCTATAGCAGGCTAGAAAAGCCGCACACAGTCGAAAGCGTGATCCGGTGTGGCAAATCCTATCAACAGTCAATCCACTTCTCTGCGGGGTCACATCAGAGGCAGGGCACTGAAGAGCAGGATCTTCAGTCGCCTCCTTGGCAGCTACAATTGCTGAGCTCAGGGTCCGAGAGAACACAGATTTCTTCTCAGCTTCCTTAACTACTTCATTCTAATTAAATTTCAATTTTGATTAAAGTCATCTTAGCATGCATATACGGTCAAAAATTATCTGTTATAAAAAAAAAAAGCCGAAATACTTGATTCCTCATCCTCCTGTTGCAGTGAGTATTGAATTACTAAGAATACAATTAATTTTGTCAGCTGAGTTTTCAGTTAAACTTTTTTTTTAAAAGCCCAGAATACATTGGTAAAGATCTGAAATAACAGCATTAAACATAAGTGGTGCCTCTGGATAGCTTCAAAGCTTCATTTGCCTTGTGCTGCAGAGAAGAAAGAATGAAAAGGGCTCCTGAAACACGTCATATGCATTTGATAAACAAGACCAATTTATGTTAGATTTTCTGAAGATTTCAAAGTAGCTGTGGCCTTAAATACAAATTTTTTTATCAAGTTACGTTTCAAGCGAGTGTGTCCAAAGAAATGCGGTACAATGGGTTTGATACACCCCCAATCCTGGAAATGCTCGAGAAGAAAAGCGATGCTGGCCCGCTTAAAGATTTAACTAGTGAAACGCTGGGTAAGACTGCTAAGCTTTCACTCTTGTAATCCTTGTTTTTGCTCATTTTTGTATTAGTGGCTGGTATTTACGACCTATATAGAATTCTGACGTGGCACTGAGCTTTGTGGCAAGTGTATTGCTAATATCAGTACGTATCTAGCACTTGTTTGTAGTCTCTTTAAATATCATTTTCTGCCTGAACAGTTGCAAGTCAGTACACATTTATTATTGCATGGAGCTGCCAATGTATTTGCACATAAGTGTCTTTATCTCTTGCAGCAATATTTATCTGCAAAGTGTGAAAAACATAAGCAACGTAAGCAAGCAGCAGAAGAAATACTAATATTTTAAGTACATTAATTTGCTCTTAAAAAATACATTTGGACCACAGGCAATTTGATAATTTAACAAATAGAATTCTCAAATGTGCATCTTAAATATAAGTTTCAGGTAACTGAGTTTTCACAGCTAAACAACTAGAAAAAATCTATTATTAACATGTCTTTTTTTAATACATGTTAGTAAGGAAAACATTCTGAAAATTGCACAAGGCAAAAGCAACCCTCCCCCCTTCAACCTAAGGTATCTCCTGCACAGAAAATGTCACATTTGCGGAGCACAAGCTCATCTGACATTGACATGCACAAACCAACAGCTGCAGATGTTTTTCTAGCAGGTCACAGTACTGCCCACCGAGCTCCCTATCTTACCCCACATTTCTCCCCTTTCACCTCTTGCTGTCCACCCCATAGCTCTCCAGCACCAAGAAGCTCAAAAGCAACTTCCAGACCCAGCAAAGGGGAATTTACTGTTTCCCTGGAGAAGACAAAGGAAGGAGAAACCTTCCAGCAGGGATACCTTCCCGTGCCAGCTTGCTCAGGACATCAGGGTGTGCAGCAGCCGAACACGCACTCAGCATCTAGAGCACTGGAACTCAAACCGAGGTCCCCCAGACTCTTGGAGACCACTGTCACCATCTCCTTTGTGACAGTATTTCAGAATAGGGTAAGTGCCACAAGTTCTAAGGCTAGTGAACCAATTCAGGCAGTCATTTGGCTAAAAGTAAAAAAAAAAAAAGAACTGGCAAAACCCAGGATTATTACTGGGCTGGATAAAATCAGAGCACTCCACTGCAGAAACAGCTTTGCTGGCACAAGAGAACAGGAAGCGACTCTAGGCTTTGGACATCAAAACATTGCACCATGTATAGTGACACTATAATGTCACTGTCAAATGAAAAGTTTTTCTCCAAAAGCAAACTCACAAATGGAAGGTCTCTACTGTACACAGATCTGTACTGTAGCTGGGTTTGTTAATACTGTACAGAAGCTGAGTTCCTACATTAGGTGTATGTAGAGTTCACCTAGGATAAATACACCAAGCGCAACTGCAAAAGTAAACAATACGATAGAAAAATCAAGAAAATTTTAAAAGCTAGAAACTATATATGCAATGAGTTTTACTAATGTGCTTAAGTGATACACCAGGGCAATGCAGAATCAGCTTCAGGTCAAAAAACATGACCTAATTTTCTGCATTCCAGTGGACTAGTGCATGATCTCTAAGTTTCCGTTACAAATTATCCTGCCCTTCTTCAAGTTTAATGGATATACAAGCTGACTTAAGGCTTATAATCAGGGCATTTGGTTTGGTTCTGAAAATTTAGGAGTTAATCAGCTTTGAAGGAGAGAAACTGAAAAATGGTGTTGTCTTGCTTTTCTTGTTTGCTGTAACCAAACTGTCCGTTTGATTTTACTTCTTGAGTAATGTCTTCCGTAAAGCTAATTACCAAACCATGCTGAAACGCACAGCCTCTACCTGCAGTGCAAATTTCTCTATCAGTTTATCTCTAACAAGACAGATACGTGCATATGTGTTTTATACAGATGGAGACTGAGAAGGCGCTGCAACCTCGGTGTTTTTTCTTTATAGGCATTAACATAACTAGTAGTCAGGGCAAAGTCCAAGAAAGACTTTTGGAGATTTAAAGCAGAAAAGATCTCGCTGGAAATGCAGCTTATGAAAAAGACTACCAGAGGCATTTCGACAAAATTCAAGTTCTATGCTTTTTGATGAGCATAATTATAGAGGCCATAAAATCACTCTTAGTGTTAATCCTCCCTTTCTAAAAGCAAGTGAAACTCATCTGTTTTTATATAGAGGATAGTCGCCATCTAACTGTGTTATTGACTTCATTAAGAATATCATTAAATCAAATCTCTCAGGGCCATCGTGCAGGCGACATCACTTGAGCTCTTGCACATCATCGCCCAGCAATGCATGACCGTCTGCTGACAGTACTGTGCACAAAACAGTTCTTTCCATGATCTTCCCAAGTCCACAACTTCCCATTCCTGACCCTCCAGATCTTGGATGTCTTTATGATCACAAGCATTTCAGACCCTTCCACCTGGCTCTTAAAAGTTTGCAAGATCCACTCAGCTCCTGGAACCAGGGGAAAAGCGTAAAGATTGTATAGGATCTTTCAAAGTACTTTTTTTAACTTGTTGGCCCACAGTGTTAGTTTTGGGGGGACTCAAGAACAAATCATCTAAGCTACCTGAATCACAGTTATCAATTATCTGGATACTAAGCCTTTCTACAAGTGCTTAAACACAAAGAAAATCATGCAGCCCAAAATCCTTTTCAAAACTACAATCTCTGCTTCCCTTCATTACATGAATACCTCAAGTTCATTCATTCAAAACAGAGAATTATCTTCTGCCAGTAGACTCTATCAGCACAACCTTAACTAGGGAGTAGTGGGCTGCTTTTATTTCTTCCCCTAAATCATCCCTGGGCATGTTATCTTTCAGAGTTTACTTTGAGAGCTCAGCTATGAACTTTTTCCCCTCTACAATCATAACAAGAATTCTGTATCTCCACTCTTTCCCAGTTTCCAGTTACCCCAAAAGAAATATATCCTAATATTGTTTATATAGGGGTGAGGATGAAGCAAAGGACAATTTGTTTCTCAAGGACGTTGAAATCATTTGTTTTGCAGGTACATATTCCCCTTATGATAGACTCTCTGCTTTGCCCAAGAATCCTCCAAAATCAAGAAAAAGCTATATACACTGTAACTTTCTGGAAAACAGAGATTTCATTTGTCAAGAGTTCAATTCACAGTCTCCCTTGTTTAATGCAAGCAGTTTTCTGAGCATTTAAACTAACTTCCTCCAGAGTCCACACTGCATCCTCACACGTTTTTCCTCACCACAGTAACACCAAGTCCTTCTCGATAATCTCTACACATCCTCCAAACTATGACAATCCATAGCCCCGTGTTTCGCAGCCTTCTTCCCAAACACTTCCAATCCCCTCATCCACAGTAACCAGCTGACACTACCCGCTGAATGGGAAGAAGTGCTGAGCTCTGACTGGTTCGACTGGTCATCTGCCAAAATATTCAAAACGTAACTGCTGAGCTTAGCTGGGATACTAATTTGTGTCTCTCTCCTTGACTAACCCAATGACATTAAATGAAACTAAACAGAATTTAACATCACTGAGACGCCACTGCAGCAAATCTGGTTAAAGTTGATCATCAGCTTCAGAAGTGGAGTGGAGGACAGATGGATAGATACAGCCACCACATAAGCCTCAGTTCCTCGGGAAACCAGGCTAAAAATAGCTGATCTCAGAAACCCAGGGAACAAACTGAACTCAAATTAACATAAATACCAACTGGAATGTTAAAAGATGTTGGTTCTTAAAATAACACCTAAGAAAAGGGTGTCCCAAAGGGTCAAAAGTAAAACAATATTTTTATATAGCAATAAAAGAGCACCAAGTAATTTACAAGCAAGGTCTATGACCAGAAGTTGTTACTATCTGGAGTAACATCAATGTGGATGAACAGGTAGGATGCAATAAACAACATGACTGAGCAGGGAAATTTAGCCTATCTCCTGCTCATTCCACAGATCATTACCTTGTCAGGACAGGTACAGAAAAAAACAGCCTTCAATTCCCTGTAAGGAAAAGCATGCAGGCTCTTCGTTATCACCACTTACCTCCTAGATTTGCAAAACATTTTAAAATTTATTTCAGCCAAAAATGCTAAAACTTATTGGCTTCAGCCATGACAATTGTTTGGCCCAAATCCTTCAAAGAGTTATGTATGAGGTTGATTTTATATGAAAACAATACTTTTGACAGATGGCAAATCAGCTGATCTGATCAATCAGTTAATCTCTGAGTTAATATTTGCAAAATCTGAGCCTTGGTTTCCTTATTGACCAGGGAAAACTCTTAACAACCATTGAGGGTCACAACTTGGAAAAAAAACAAATGTATTTTCTGAAAACTGATGATTCCTTTTGGTGACATCTCATGGCAAATTAGAATCTCTAACCAAATTAGTGCCAAAGAGCTTTTTTCTTTTCTCCTTTCTTCTCCTAAAGTAGGATTATTTCAGACAAAGCACTTCTATATTGCACATTTGCCAACATTTTATTCTTTCCTCTTCTTCCTTTTATCCCAAGAACAAACTACAGAACGCCTATGCAAGGTCCTGGCAATTCCTTCCCACTAACACTTCTCTCAGTGTTTTTTTTTTTTTTTCCTTTAAAAGGAAAATAATAAGCATACTGGTGCAAGTTCAACGAAACAGTAATAATCCTAACTTTTTACTATGATCGATAGAAAATTAAGACATTAAACACTTTTTTCTCAGCCTCTCACATAAAACCTTCACAGAAACAAACACAAATCCAAGATACCCATAGGGATCCTGTCTTAGATTGGTTGAAAGTTTGAGAGACCATAAGTTTTCTTGATTAAAACACACTATATCTCATTTCTTGCTAAACAAATGTAGTGTTTTCCAGCAAAATTTAATTTGTAAAACTCCAATATCTCGTTAATCGAGAGTGATGACAGAACCCAAGGAATATATACTCTTATTACCTGAGCCTTGATAGATTCAGGGAACAACAGTAAGACGGACTGAGGGGACTTCTATTAAGTATTAAGAGTAGAGATCCCTGAGAGTAAATAAGCTTTTCTTTTTCCCCCCCTCCAGACTCAAGTCAACTGAATGTGAACTTACTATCTAAAAACAATTTTCAACAGTTGGATGGTAAAAACAGGATCAACTCTTTTTAACTGCATTAATAATAAAAAAAAGAGTAGCCAAAAACAGCATGACAAGAATTTCATAATTCAGCTTTACTCTCACATTAAAGTTCAGTCACAACAAAAAACTGAGAAGAATTCAGTTTAAAACATCTTTACCAAATAAAGCACTGTAGTACAGCTAATAAAAAAATACTGCAATATTAATAATACAAGCAGTTGTCTCCAGGAGAACTGTAACGCTGGCTTTTCCTTTTTTTTTTTTCCTCCCAAAGAGAATAATTTACAGGGAAAAAGAAGATTTTTCTAAAAATAAAATAAATTAAAAAGTGACCTGGAACAGTATCTACCACAACTTATAAACAGAACTCAGCAAAGAAATAAAGTGTGTAACATTGAAGATGACACTGGAGTAAACATTTAGCCTAAATTACTTCAATATGTGGGAAAACCTTTTTTGAACTATAAGCCACAGAAACATGTTTTGATTTAGTTTACGCTGTAGCACACAAACATGAAAGACAATTGCCTATATTTTCCCTCAGGGCTCTTTTGGGGAAAGATGTTGTGTTTATAGCATTCCTGCTATAATCAGGGAATTGCAGAAGAATTACAGGCCCCTCTGCTCTCCCACTCAAAGCAAGACTAATTTAGATCCATACTGATCCAATTTCAAAATTTGGTCAGGTTCCTCAGGACCCTGTGTTCTGTCAGAGCTTTGACTATCTCCTTCAAGGACAGTCTCCACACCTCTCTAGAAAACCTGTTCTACTGTTTGACCACCCTTATAAGAAAAAAAAGTTTTTTATTCCAACAGAGCCCTGGTGGCTCATGATCAGCTTGTCCACCAGAAACCCCAGGTCCTGATCCTTAGGGCTGCTTTCCAGCAGCTCAGTCCTGGTGCGGAGGGTTATTTCTCCCTGGGGCAGAACTTTGTTAAACTTCCTGAAGTTTCTCTCCGTCCATCTCTCCAGCCTGCTGACATCCCCTGAACGGCAGCACTGCCGCACGGTTTAACAGCTGCTCCTCTCAGTTTTGTATTGCCTGCAAACTTGCAGCAGGTTTGCTCTGTCCCTTCACTCAGGCCACGGAGGAATACTTTGAACAGTCTGGAACGTGCTGAACATAACTGAGTCTACAATGAGATCTTCCAGCTTCCATCTCACCAGGAGCTGTGGACCTCCTTATGTCCAATTTAAGTACTCTCTAAGACCATCTTTTTCCACTGGGTGCAAGTCTTCCTTGCTACAGACTTTCTTCCTGGTCTGGGATTCCTCAAGGCAAATCTTACCAGTAAAGACTGAGGAGAAGGCGCCATTCAGTAGTTCAGCCTTTCCCATGTCCACTGTGACCAGGGTCCCTGTCCCGTTCAGCAGCAGACCTGCATTTTCTCTAGCCTTACTTCTGCTGCTGACGTACCTCAGAAGTCCTTCTTGTTGCCCTTCACAGCCATCACCATCACCCGATTCACCTCCAGAGAGGCTTCAGCTGCCCTAACCACATCCCCGCACATTTGGATGGTCCCTCTTTATGCCTCCTGAGTCACCTGCTCCTCTCTCCACCTTCACCTGATAACATTTTTTATGCTCCAGTTTAGCCAGGAACTCCTTGTTCCCCCCTGCAGTCTCCTGCTGTCTTTGCTTAATTTCTTGCTTGTTGGGATGGATTTGAGTTCTTGAGCTTGGAGGAGGAAATCTGGATTTCTTCTATAGAAAATCTAGGGGGATCATCTTCAAGATCAAGAACAGTCCATCTCAATGTATAGGAAATTAGGTAAAGGTCTTAGTTATGCAAATACATTAAAATCACAATAGCTGACTTACTCTAGTTAGAAGCATTTATTCACCTTATTCAAAGACTGTTTAAGGCAAAATCTGTTGGGTGACAGACCTGAAAACTGATTATTCCCTTCTCTGAATTGCTTACTTTAGATTTCGAGGGTGTTTTGCTTTTGGTTGAAATGCTGCACAGAGTCTTCCTAGAGCGCACCTCTCCTTCCCAAACCCAGCCCAATGTTGATAACAATTGTACCGGGAAAAACAAGCTGAGTCAAGAGCTGAACTGAGGGTTTGTGCTTCCAGGTCAGTATTCCCACATGCTTCTCCATCTATAAAAGGTGAAGAATAACAACCTCTCCTACCACTCAGGTGACGCAAGGATACATGAACTAGTGCTTACGTAACAGTAAACGTTCTTTTCCAAAAAGAGTGTCCTCCATTCACAAGTTTCAAGGATCTTTGCTCTAGAGCAGTGTAACTAAGAGAAGGTTAACAGGGAAAATAAAACGTACTTTTTTTTCTAGCTCATGACTCCAACACACAATTGAGCTACCAAACCATAAAAAAGTAAAATGGTTAAATTTAGCTTAAGCGTTACTTAATTACTTAGTTTAAACCTTAGTGAAGCCTCTCTATTTACACTGTGTTTGTTGGCAACTAAGAAAGGCAAGCAACCTCTGTGACTTCATGAACTGCTTTTGTCGAAAAACATCTAGAAACAGACTCAGGGCCAGGCAAACACCCTTAATGAAAAAAGCATTGTGCATATTTTAAAAAGCCTGATGCAGCAAAAAGCACATTAAAATAGTGGTGTTACAGGAAAATGTCACGGAAGTGCAACAAGAGGTGGTGCAAACTTTTAATTCATACAGATCACTACTCCTTTTAATTAGAACTGTACCATGTCTGCTCTAGCTTGCATTGCCCAAGGAGGGACCAAAGTTAAAAAAGAAGACTGTGAGAACAAGATTGCCTGTGCTTTGCTCGTCTAAGAGATAGCAGTGTGAGCCGTCACTGCAGAACTACCAAATCTTTCCCACGTTGGTAAGTTCCAAAGCGGACCCAATTCTGAATTTCGCAGAAGTCTGTGCACTACTTCACACCCAGTCTGGGAGGGGGAAAGTTAACCCAGCAGCAACTCTTTGGGAGTTTTCTGCACAGGCAAGAGCGAAAAGGATGAGAGAGACTGCTGGGAATCATGAAAAGGTAGGGAAGGCACTTGAGAAAGGTGGAGAATCTTCATGGGAATACTGCACATGAACTGCGAGTTGGATCCTTCAGTTTATATCTGTCATTGCCTGGAAGGTCAGGGAAAGTTTAAAAGCTTGAAGAAGAAAAAAAAATTATGTACATAAGAACTACCAACACAATTTTTAAGTCTTTCCAACTGGATATTAAACTCTTTGGTTTGGCAAGTCTGAGAATATTTCTGTAAATGCTTTTCTTTACTTGTAAGCTGAAAAAGAAACAAAACCCCCACATTTTTTAAATTATGGTGGTTTCCATTTCTTTCCCTGTTTCCTGCTGCATGTGATTTCAATATTTGAATGGTTTTAATGAATCTTAAGGCTCTATCCCACAGCCTGCTCTGTGAGTGGCTATGCAGAATCCTGCTGGCATATGCCTGGCCACAGCAATTGCAGAATTACAGGTTTTTCTTAAATGATGCCCAAGGCTGAATTTCCTTAGAGGAAAGTATCTGAGTGATTACACACACACTTACGGGTTACAAAAGGAGCTGAGGTTTGTTTTTTTCTTTCTTATTTTTAGGCATGGCAAGCCAGGTGAACCCCTAAAAAATAAACAAGCAAAACAACCCCACTGCTCAGGACAGACACGCTGAAGAGCAAAACAGGCAACTAAATCCCTCCAAGAGAACAACAGGGGAAAGTGATGAAAGGCTCCCCTGACGAGTGTCCACAGCAAGAGTCTACTGCTTTAATCGTATATCCTTTCTAATCAAAAACTAAGCTGGATCAGAGAGGACTTTTCAAAATTAATCTTTAGAGAGGGGAGTCCTACATGTCCTACAATTCATACTAGGGTCAGAAGAAAAATAAGAGTGGCTTGACTGATACAGTTTTAAGCATTATTTTTTTGTTTTCCAAATGGATCCTTCTATTTTGCTAAACCCATCGCATGACTTGGGTTGACCCTGCTCAGTTCATGTGCAAGTTTCAGAAGCTGCCAGTTAGGGAGCAGGGACCAGCGCACGCAAAACCCATGTCCTGGATGCGCCCATTGCAGCGTGCCCTGCAGCAAGTACGTCCAAGTTTCCTTTCCTACAGCATTTAGCTGGCAGGCTCAGCCACCAAGAAATCCAATGTGCTATTGAGTTGCTGACGTTACCAATACAGTGTTTAACACAGAGAGCTCCCGGAAAGCTTGGCAGGCCTCTCCTCAAGAGCTGCCTTCCCCGAGCTCTGCTTGTGGTGAAACCAGAGACACAAAGGCCTTTACATTGTCTTGCTGAATAGTAATTGAATTCCTTCTGCTTCGTGGAGTATAAGATACTTGACTAGTGTTAGCTGGTGTTTCTGTGGAGAGCTTTGACTTGGAGGTGAATTTACTGTCTCTATTCTTGAAGGCCATTCAGATCACACTAAACATACCATTTAGTGGGTTCAAAAGACAAATTCCTCCAAACGTCCATTGCAACAACATTTCATTATAATTGTCACCAAGAAGCTGCACTCTAAAAGAAGGAGAATTTCACTAAAAACATCACTCTCTTCACAGATCTTTTTAAGAGCCGTGGAAGAGCATTAGTAACCAAGAATATGCAGCTACAACATACCCATCTTCATATAACAACTCTTTCTAATTTACTTATAAGTTGGTAATCTAGATATCATATGTTATTTTAAAGGCTGAGAAATATAAAATTCACATAACAATGGCAAAACAATGAATAAGTAGATGCAACATTTTGGTAGCTTGATGTACTAACTTTTTACCCAAATACCAGCTACACCGGTTTCCTGAAGGGTCTGTATGTAACGTGTGGCAGCAAACAACAAAAACCACAATAATATCTATTTAGAGCAGAGGTTGGTATCAGCTAAAGATTACACATCCTGTCCTTCTGGATGACAAGATGCGAGCGCTGCATTTGAGTGTGTTTTTAAAGCAAATCTTAGGGGAAATGCGGATTCCGGCCTTTAGGCACTACAACGAGTTCAGATAATTAATGGGCTAAATTGATTTTTCTTTTTAAAGGATGCATGATTTGATTGATTTGGCAGGGGAAAAAAAACAAAAGACATTGCTGACAGCACTAGCACTGTGCGATTTTAACTTCGAGAGAGAAGCACAACACAGCAGTGCCTTGAAAAGAACAGAGCTTTTGTTACACCATGTTGAGTGCTTTTTTACTCACATGGTCCATCTGCTAAACATTTTTCAGAAGTTAGAAGCTCTTCTAATACACAACGATAACACAGAGTAAAAAAGGCCGACGCCAATAACAGCAGTAATGAGAGGATTTGTTGTTTCCTAGATAGGTGTATTGAAATGTTTATGTAATAGTTGCTGAAAAAAAAATTAAGAACAGCTCCCCTTCTGCCTTGATATTTAATTTGCTGATAAGAAACATTATTACACTTAGCTAATAAAAAGTAGGCCATTTATCCTTTAATTGGTGTGCAAACAATTAATGCTTTTTTTCCCAGAGCTGCCTAGGGTCATTCATCAGCTTCATGAACACACATTTTTTTTCCTTGTCTTGCCATCTCAAGCATAAGCATTAGCTAGAAAACTAAGAGACTAAGGTTTGCACAGATCCATATTACGGAATATCTATGTTTGTCTTCTGTCTTTACAGAATTGTGTCTACAATGGAAGGCTGTAAAGCTGCTACGTGATGCCGTCCCCCTGCTCCTGCTCCCCAAGCACATGTTTGATTAGTTGGGAGGAAATCAAAACTGGCTATCCCGAATAACCTACTTTTGCTCAGTGTACGTTCTATATTGTACCGTATTTCCGGGCAGCAGTTTGGCCTGCCCTGCATACGCTCTCTCATGCAGAAAATCTGGAGATAGATCCTATTGGCATTCCTAGAGTAGAAAACTCCAAGAGGATCTCCGGAATTATGGAGCATTTCTTTATTTGTTTAAACTGGGAAGGCACTGAACTAAATATTAGAGCAGAACGAGAAGGTGGCTACAGAAGCCCTTAGGATGGTGTATTATTCCACTGACCTTTCGGTTCAGATTTTATTCAGGAAGACTTTGGCAGCTTTTTTTGCTGCTCATCGGCCAAAGGGAGGGATGCTAAGGTCTGCACTGCTGTCCATTGCCACAATGTATAGAAAGGTACTTGCTGAAAACAAAGAGTTATTCTTAATAAAATTAGTTTCTTCAAAACACTCTGTGCCCCGAGAAATTATTTAATTCAAGGAAGGAACAACCAGGAGTAGGGATGCAACTAGAAAAGACCCAGACTGCATTCGAATAAAGCCATTTGCAAAAGGAAAGCCCAAATATACTACAAAGTCCTCTAGATCAAATAAAAATCACACGTTTTCTGGGAGATCACAGTCAGTCTAGTGGGCACTCTGAAACTCTCGTGCACCACATATCTACTGTGCTGTCTATGTAGCAGGGAAAAAAGTTATCCCGGTGTTTCAACGTCAAAACCATAATATAGCTTCCTTTCACTTTGCCACCTGCAAAATAAAACTGCCCGAGTTTTCCTCTTATTTGTATATTGACTCAAGATAGAAGAGAATATCTTGACTGAGACAGATCTGGGAAACGTCTATGAAAACAGATTCTGCCCCTCAGACACAAGGGATTAGAAAGATATTCCTCATGCATATATTAGCCATTAGATAAAAAGAATTTGCAAAATCAATAGACGGAAAAAGAAACCAACAGAACTAAAACAGATTGCAAATCCTCCAGCTATGGACAATTCTTATTACTAAGAAAAAAAATGGAACTATCTGCATTTATTTAAATCCAGTGCCCACATGCTTCTTTTCAAACAAACTACGCAGCTATTTATTAACACTTTAGAAACTTTTGATTCTAGGCAGCTTGTCATCCAGGGAACGGCAGCCTACATTTCAAAGCTAAAGCTAGAAGTAACCTAGCAATAAATAACAATAAATAAATAAATAACAAATTTTCGTCAAGAGGGCAGACAAGGGGTAAGGGGTACAAGCTGAAACCCAGGCAGTTCCAACTCCACATGAGGAAGAACTTCTCTCCTGTGAGGGTGACACACCCCTGGCACAGGCTGCCCAGAGAGGTTGTGGAGTCTCCTCCTCTGGAGATCTTCCAAACCCGCCTGGATGCCACCCTGTGCCACGTGCTCTAGGGGTCCCTGCTGGAGCAGGGGGGTTGGACTAGATGGTCTCTAGAGGTCCCTTCCAACCTCAGCCGTTCTGTGAGTCTATGTGAAAATCAGTGTCAGGCCAAACACTAGAGAAGTGCACGGCATCTCAGCCTGCATTCCGTCTTGTCCCAAGAACAGGAACTGCTACATACACCGCTCAGTGTCAG
Source organism: Eudromia elegans (assembly GCA_003342815.1). Lineage (NCBI taxonomy): Eukaryota > Metazoa > Chordata > Aves > Tinamiformes > Tinamidae > Eudromia > Eudromia elegans. The sequence continues at coordinate 1,263,327 of PTEX01000073.1, read as the reverse complement.
AAAGGAGCTCAGCAGTGTCCTCCTAGGGTGATGGGGACGTCTGGGGGCGCAGAAGGGGACATCTCAGGAATCACTCCCACCATCTCCACGCAGGAAAAGCTCTTCAGTCTCTGTGGCCCGGCAGGAACAGCTGAGCCCCACAGCTACCACTTACATCACAGCGATAGGGAGAGCTGGGGCTTTATAGAAGGCCAAGACATTTACCAATAGATTTTAGTTTCCTTCTCAGTATTCAAAGCTTGCAGGTTTCTCCAGGTTTTGCTACACAATTCTGCCAAATTGCACAAAGACAAATAGAGGATTTAAATCTTAAAATCCTTAAACTTTTCACTTTAACTTATCTTCAATCTCAGTAAAATACAGTAAAGGAGAGCATTAAAGACAGAAATTGCATTTTAAGCTAATTTGCTCTTAAAAGGAGCAATCTAGTTTGAAGAAAATTGACTTGGTACTTTTAAAGTGCTTAACAGCTAGCAGAAACAAACTTAAATCTTTCTACTTTCTTCATTCACTATAAAGCACACTTGAGCACTAAGCCCATCTCTTCCCTGAGCCATCGACTTTGAATATTCACGGCAGTAAAGAGACAGATACAAAGCGCAACCCTGCTGACATGGAATTTGCAGCTCCGGAAGAAATAGGTTTTGCAAGTTACCTTACAATGCCTCTCTTCTTCAAAAGTGGTTGCCTAAAATGTTGACAGGGTAATTCCTGACTTCTAACTGCTGTTGAGATGGGGCCAAAACAAGAAAGCACAATTTGCTCTTTACTACTGCTCTTCTAATTTGCTTTATCTTCAAAGTAATTTTACCGCGAGTCAGACCTAAAAGTTGTGCCTAATATGCCTTGCTTTGGCTATTCTGGTTCCTACATATATATATATTTTTTTGACCCTGGCAATGCCTGAAATTATAAACAAAAATGAGAAAAACAGAAGTTGGATTTTCATCCATATGATGTTGTATTTCCCAAATGCATTTACTGAGTTTTTCCATTCTGCAGTTGCATTCTGCTAGCTTTTTCACATTGAATAGATGTGAATAAAAGTTGTAACCACAACCACCTGGTTACATATTCAAATTAATTCAATCCAGATATAAATAGATTCAACATGAAAGCACGAATTCATAAACTGCTGAGAATTCAGTATCTCAGTTCACTACTGGGATTAATTTCTTTTCAGCAGACGGGTTGTCTAGAGAATACCCATAATGCAGTAAATGAAAACATGTGTGTTACTGCCAGCAGTGAGAACTCATGAAATTGTAACTGATGGATATTCAAAAAACAGAAACATGGTGGGAAACCAATGGTTTGGCAGGGGCTGGAGCAGAGAACAAGACCCACAAAGCTGAAGATTCCTGTTTATGGCTGTATTTTCCTCTCACTTAAAAATGAAATAAATGCCCTTTCATTTGGAGCTTAATCCAGCAGGACATCTCCGGACAGAAATGTTTAAAAAACAGATGATCCAGTTGAAAAAAAAAGGGTTGTATATGAACTGTAAAGAGAATGACTTGCACGTCCCTTTAATATGAAAAAAAGCATGTATACATCTCAGTGTTTAGAATTTTTTTTGTACATTTTTTAAAACTCAGAAACAATCTGAGTATTTTAGACCACAATAGAAAAAGATATCCCAAACGGACTATATTTGGTTTTAATATTTTAAAGAGCAAACTAATGAGGTAGAGGGATACAGATGTTTTATTAACCTCTAACTTTGAAAAACTTGTCTGCCATAAGTTGGCAACAGCTGCTAATAGTATCAAATTATATGGATAATTTATCTTGGGCTTGCATTTTTGGTTCCTCTTTAAGTATGATCTCCATTTCCTAGGTCTGCACACGCATATATTTGACAGTCACAGTGCACCTGCCACCCAAGAATTTAGGTCTGTAAATGCCATCAGGTACCAGAGTGGAAGAGAAAAATCTGACTAGCGACAGGGAATGCAAAATAGCCCATTAGTTGCTGACGGCAGCTCTGTTTCTGCTTGCATTAAAGCCGGCGACTACTGCCTGTTTGAGCAGTTCAAGGTTAATGGGACAAAAACAATCAATGGAGTTGGTAACCCTGCATTTTTGACTTACTGAAACAGTTTTTCAGAGTTTTTCAGCTGCTCTGCTTTGGGTTTTTGGAACAGAATTTTTGCAGCAAAGGGGCATTTGCATGGCCTTATGTTCTTGCTAGCTGGGAAAAAAATAACAGAAAGGCATATTAAACAGTGGGTCTGAGTAAATGTTATGATTAATCATGACTGTTTATTGAATAAAAGCATCCCATACAAAGGGCATGTGAGATAAACCCAAGCTTAGCAGTGCTGTAGGGAACAAAGTCCTAGCCAAGTCTAAATATGTTTTATACCAGATGAGTTTGCAAATTACGAGGCCTCCTTCCATGGTACTACACCGATGCTTCTGACAACTTTCACTGTTAGAAGTGACTGCCAGTGCTTAATCTTTAGCAAGGAACTGTACTAGAAAATTTCCTAATTTCTTGGATTAGGGAAAATGGTTATTCGGGGGGTTATTACACTCAGGTAAACCCCCAGGAATAATTTACTTTCCACAGCTCTGGTACAAACTCAGTGTGACCCCAGTGGTCACACCCCTTCATCTCTTTCCTTTTGCAAATGTTGAGCAGAAGCAAAGACAGAACTTAAGTTATCAATCTGAAAACTACGCAGGAATTTTCCATTCCTGTCCACTGTGTCCAATACGTCTTGTCAGGGTGTTGCAGGTGTTTGACAGTGTGTACAATTAGTAACTCCAAAATGCAAAGAATTATTTTCAATGTTAACTTATAAGCATTAAAACATTACTTTGTAAAATATGTCTTTTATAACAGTCAGAAAACTGAAAGCTGTAGCAGTTCAGTCATCAGCCTTACTTCCAAGCAGTTTAAAGATACAAAATGTAAGTGAATTTATTAATTTCTGCAGTGTCATAATCTAGTCCTGTAACAAAATTTCCTTTCCTAGTCCACTTTTTTTTTTTTTGAATGATATATTCTCCAAAGGTTTCACCACTTAGAAATAAAAATAAAAAAAGTGCCACCTCTAACACCTGTAAATCTGTGACGATTTCTCCTGGAGGTAATTCCATGCTGTTGTGAAACAAATGCATGGCCTCCAGTCTTTCCAGCCCGACACAGGAACTGACTCGAGTGTCACCGGCTTTCCCTTAGTTGCTGTTGGGTGCCTTTGAGGGGTTCCTGAAAAGAGACCCCACTCACCTAATTTACCCGTATCTTTACTTACCTAAATCTTTATCTCCTGCATTTGGTAGGTTTTCAGATGAGCTTCCTTCCCTTAATTCTCTGTGTATAGGACCGTGCCGGCTGCTGCCGAGGGCTCTGACCCCAAGTCTAGAGTAATAAAAGTAATCGAATGCGTTCAGGGATTTCTCTCCCATCTTACAGATATGGCCTCTCCTTATATTTCCATGAGTCAGGTTTGAATGAATGGGTTTTCCCGTGAGCCAACCCTCACTCCCTCTGTCAGGAAAAGCTTGGGAGGAGGACAAGATGGCAGGCACTGCTACAGCACAGGTCTGTTGTGCGGCGTCAGGCGTAGCTATAATGGATGCATGTAAAGAAAGCGGGTGGATGGAGGTAATTAAATCGAAAAACATTCTGCAAATTAATTTACTCACAAGTTAAAAGCAGCAGCATTGCCAAGGGGACCATTCCTAATGGTATTTTGTTCATTACAGTTGCAAAGAGAAAGGCGTTCTCCCAGTTCCTCCCAACGGCATAGCCGGATACCCACTCAGCATAAAGGATTGCTGTTAAATACAGACAAGGCTTTGGAGGGAATAGGGCAGAGCTGCTTCCTACATAGCTGCATGGTCTCTTGCTTCCCCACACATTTCCACGATGGAGTTTAGTCTACAGGCAGCATCCCAACTCTATGATGCCACAGAACGACCGACTACGCTTAGATTAATGCAATGTTATCCACGAATACTCACATGCTCTTTCACCCTCTCCTTATGCAGTGTATTAACACAATATTAATCTTTGATTAAGATAGAATAAAAAGCTCTTACTGCTCAGTGTCGTGTAATCTGAAATAGATTACTACATTATACAAGAGAAATGTAACATTTTAGTAACAGCCGCATTTATTTTACACATTAAACATCCCCTTTAAACCAACTCACAAATATAAATTTATTGCAGAAGGCTACAGCAGAGCTACCTCCCTCTTAGAAGCAAATAACAATTTTAGTTCCCCTACCCAGTAAGTAGTATTTCTTCAACTCTGATAGTGCTTCTTCCCACATGTAAAAGAAAACAAAACAAAATAAAACAAAACAAAACAAACTATGGCCAAGATTTTATCTCTGCTTTTGAGGTTTTCCCATGTGGCTAGCACGAGCTGGAGACACACTGGCAATGCATTCCTCCTCAGTTTCAAGTAGCTGCCCTGTTGTGAGAAAGTGCTGTGTGATACAAAAGAACAGACGCAATTGGGATTCGAGCTTAATTTCCTTTTTCAGCTGGAGACATTAGAAGTCTGACAACACACACAGTAAAAACTGGCAGAAAGGCACGTAGAGGTGTTCTCGGTCCTTGGATCAGAGGTAAAAATAAGCAATTAAAGCTCCCTCTGTTCTTCCTCCAAGTGAAATTGCAGGTATAAAGAGAAAGATTACCCCCCATCTGATTTTCTTGAATCTGCATTGCATGCAGATTTCTGAGTGAGAAAACAGCTAGCCAACAGATATCGTAACATAAGAAACACTAGTTGTGTTGGAAGCAAAATCAAAAAGGAAGTGTAGACTTAAAAAGCGAATATCAAATCCGTACCCTGCTAACAGTGCTGCTAAGGATAGCAGGGTCCTTAGGCTTCCTTACCTGCTTCTGAGAGAACACAACACGTGTTCTGAATATCCTCTTTACTACTACAAAGGTTTTCCTACAGCTGGGGTTTCTACTCTTAGGTTTATGCTAACAGAAGATTAGCGCTGCTGTGTATTCCTCCTCCCCTCCCTTCCTCCTTCACACATCCATGGCTTTGAAGCCTCAAGCAGTTGGGGGTCTGAAAACAAGCGCCGAAATTCCTTCAAATTGCAAAGAGAAACTTGAGCCGTATTCTTTCCCTCTCTTCAGAGCAACTGAAAAAGCACCATAAATTTCCAGCCCTCCCCTCCACCCGCTCATCCTTTGCGCACAGAATTCGGCTAGCAGCTGAACCCATCTGCAAGGAAGATATCGTAGGCTTCAGCAAAGGAAAAGGTACCCTGAAGATCTCAGCTAGTGTGGTTACATCTACACTGCTCACATAGAGCATTCCCATATTCTCAACTGTTGACAGCACGGCTGCTAACGAAGCTCAAGGAATGAGAGATTTCAGAGGGACGGACCACCCAGATCCCCCATCTCTTAATAGTTTTTCTGTTGTGGGGGAGATTGGTTATTTGCATCCACCAGTGCCAGAATAAACTTTAATTTTGTGAAGGGGATAAGCAGACACTTAGATAGGGCTAAAAACTAGCCTCCATTACAATGGTTTGTAATGCTAAACCACAGCCGTAACCAGTTCAGTTAGGGATCAAGAGTGATTTTTTTAATCACTGCATTTAATTCACTGCCAAGTAACAGACAAATATCAGAGCTTATTTTAATTCTGTCACTTTGGGAGGGGTAAATAGATAAACTGACACCAGTAATCAGGTTTCTTCTCAAGCCTCTACAACAGACCATTAAAACAAAAGAAAAAAAGGTGGGGGAGGGAAGAGGAGCTAAAGGAAATCAATTCACAACAATATTTCCTCCCTGATGAAAACACTGATTCAGTCCACACCACAGGGATGTTCAGTCTCCTTCACTATGGTGTACTGGGTCTTGCACATGCAGGCTTAGTATGACTATGTATTCATACAGTTTACAAATATTTTGTGTTCAGATAATAAAGTTATGGCTGAGCCCTTAGGAAGTGTATGCTTCAAATACTTTTGGTGCAGAAAAAAAAAGCCAGCAGCAAACCCCCATATGGGACTCTGAATTTATCTTTGATGCCTTTATTTTTAATGCTTTTCAGTACTTCTGAAGAATTGAGAAGATAACCCACTCCAAAATAAAGAAGAGGTCATCAAAGAGCATCTGTAAACACAGAGCCCAGATCTGGCCTGTGCTATGAACTCCACGAGCATCTTTTCCTGGAGCACTAACTGAAGCACACCCACACAGTGGTTCATGGGCCAGTTCATTCAGCAAAGGCTCACAGGGCAGGACAAGCCGCACAATAAGCCTGGCAAAAACCTACGGCTCCATTTCATTCAAATGCCTGGAGTTCAGCACATTTGTAAACCCACCACCAAAATACATACCTATTTCTGGGCTAATTGCTTGAGGAGGGAAAATCACACAGAATGGTTGAGGTTGGAAGGGACCTAGTCCAACCCTCCTGCTCCAGCAGGGACCCCTAGAGCACAGGGTGGCATCCAGGCGGGTTTGGAAGATCTCCAGAGAAGGAAACTCCACACCCTCCCTAGGTAGCCTGTTCCAGGGCTCTGGCACCCTCATAGGAGGTTGCTTGGGGTTATTCATACCCAGATGCAGGACCACGCACTTGTCCTTCTTGAACCTCATGATGTTCCTCTCTGTCCAACTCTCCAACCTGCCCAGGTCTCTCTGGATGGCAGCACAGCCCTCCGGATTGTCGGCCACTCCACCCACTTTGGTGTGCTCAGGGAGCGCTCTGTGCCTTTTTCCAAGTCATTGATGAACAAGTTGAACAGCGCTGGGCCCAGCACTGACCCCTGGGGGACACCACTGGCCACAGGCCTCCAACTAGACTTGGCCCCACTTACTATCACCCTCTGATTCCTTACAATTGTTTTTACCAGTTTGTTTGTTTTTGTTTTTTAATGAATGAACAACAGTAGCTTATGTTGTTTTACAATACAGCATAATGAAATGGTGAGCGCAGTTCTCTTTTCTAAACCTGCCCCCTGTAATGTGCATCCTTTTCAATTTTCCTAGTAACCTACACTGCTATCTTGGCCTGAAGGGTGATCACTAGCAGGAAAAAAAGGGCAATCAAACCATCTCCAGACTCCAGAGTGTGTAGAGCTCTCACATCACTGTTTTAAATAGCAAGGCACCATCACTCTTCAAGCGAGACAAGCCCTGGGTTAGCAATTCTCCTTGCTAGCAATATTTGGGAGAGGAAATGTTACGTTATCACAAACCACCCAGGCCTTTGGGTGGCAATTACTTGTGGAAAGGCTGCCTTTTACAGCTTTCCAGTTGCTGGCCAGAGAAGACATAAAACATGTGCCAGGTTTTGTGTGGACTTCCTTTTTTTATTCTGTTTTTGGTTAATAGCCCACCTAGTTAAAATACTGTAGGAGTCTGTGCCTTCCCTCTTCCCCAGCGAGCTCGGCAGGCATCCTGCCAATTTCTCCTTTCGGGTTGCGAGGGAGAATAAGAACATCCTGCTGCAGCAGCCAGCTGGCTACCTTCTCCTGTCAAGGACTTAATATACTCCCCTAAAGTATTCAGCTGTTGCTGGATGAGAGACAGAGTGCTCTGTAGTGCCTTCTTCAAACAGTTCGCTCTCTCTACTGGCACAGCCTAAATAGATGAAAGAACCATATGCAAGAGCAGGGGACCAAGGATACTAACACAGCCATCATTCTTTGGGCAATCAAAAGTCACCTAATTCATCTTAACCTTCAAGCTAAACACTCTCCATCAGGACAAAGGCATGCAGTTCATGCAGGCCTTAAAAACCTTGGAGTTACTTAGAGGTTTTATTGACTTCGCATCACACTTAGCTTGTGCTTGGTTCAGTAAAAGCTCTTTATGTATCAAAGGTGAAAATGCCTCCACTCTTCAAAAGAAAAAAAAATTTTTTGTGTTTAAACAAGAACATTCCCTTTCAATGTCACTGTCTCAAATACTGCGTTACGAAGAAACTGAAAACGAAAGCACAGAAGCAGGACTAGCATTGCCAATTCTTCATTTCATTTTCGCCACATCTCTCAAATTCAGTCCAGAACAGAACTTCTGTCACGGTAATTTCAGTCGGATGCTGGGAATCTTAAATACTCCAACTGCTTTCTTCTCCTGCCCTTCTGGAGACGGCAGCGGGCCAGGCAGAGCCTTCCTTCCTCTCCTCTGCAAAGGTCAGTGATCCTACCATGACAGCAATGCTCGGAATCATGCAGCAGCTCTTCCCTGACGCCCTCCTCGGGGCTGAGCTTCGGGAGACGCCAAGCGCGATGCCTCGGGCAGCAGAAACCAAAAGGAGCAAAGTCACCGGACAAGCCTGCACCTCCACTTGCTCCATCACTCTGTGCCCAGAGGAGTAAAAATCCTTTCTCCACTCTGAGAACTCAAAACACTAATGTTGCTTTTCTATTCTTTTTTAAATTCCAGAGCTTGCAATGCTTAAAAGCACAGAGATGGCTTAAGGTGACCTCCATCATGTTAGTTTTACGTTTACCACTTAAGTTCAAGTGTCTTTTATTTCGGGACCTTTGTAACTGTTTGTGCCAGTTTGGTTATTTTGCAGATTTTTAATAGAGTCATTCATAAGAACATATTAGAAAATACTACAATTCATATTCATTATATTGCTTACAAGATGTTTTTCTTGATTCTTATGTTAAAATTGCCAAAAATAAAGAAACCAGTCTCATTCTACCATTGCATGCAACACAGGAAAAAGGAATAGAATGTTATGCTATGGCTTCACACATAACTTTATCAATCTGCATGCAACTATGCCTTAGCATTATCTGAGAAAAAGCTTTTAGCACAAATTAAGTATGATTAATTTAACAGTTCTGCATGATTTTCCATGAGCTGCTTCATTAACTATAGACTAAGTGTAAGCCTCTCAATTTTCTTGCTCATGTATTCACATTCTATACCTCTGCAGCTGCAAATGCCTCTCTTGGCCTCTTCTCCTTCTTTCCCTCCATCACACTTTGGCCTGCATTTGATCTGTCACCGAAGCAGACCTGTCCTCCCGTAAACAGACCCCTCTTCATGTGCCGCTTTACTCCTGAGTCAACAACCGAGACTATTATTCACCAAAACATCATCGTCCTCAGTAACATTGACTTGACCTTTTTTTTTCATGATGTGCTTTCAAAAGCTAAAGCTGTACAAAATAGCAAGACAGGGAAAAACTCATGGAACTGGTAGCTCCATTTTAGAGCAGGTAAAAGGGTGCTGCTTTACTCATCTAGTAATATCTGTGGGCACTTGCGGCCACAGGAGAGTCTGGAGACAGAGAGCACCAGCACATTCAAAAGGGATTAGACTCACGGACAACAGACCCACATGTGAATGCCAAATGGCAGGGAGGTACCTCTAACACCTCTAATGCGGCATTTTTGGATGCTGCAGGATGATGAGGCAATGGCAGAGGGGCCAGCTCCTGTTGCTAATACGGGGGACAAATACTGGACCAGATGGACCAGTCTGACTCAGCAGGGAATCTATGGATTTTTTTGAGATAACTTTATGAGTGGGGACAGGACATATAAAAACGTAAAAAGAAGAATGTTTGCCATCTGCCAGGCTAAAAGAGTTGCCACATCTTCAGCCAGACCTCAGGGCTAGTTGTAAATAGAAGAGGATGAGAGAGCAGCCCCTTTCCCAGAGGCCAGAAAGGCAAGTACTGAAGCTCAGGGCTGCTGGCTAAACCACATTTATCTCAGGAGACTTCACTGGAACAGCCTAAACACAGTTGTGAGCGGGATCTCTAGCTAAGCGGCATGGAAAAAACCCCACAGACGCAGTGCTCCAGCTCACTGCCGCTCCCCTCGGCTACCGGTACAGGCGTGCAGAAGAAGTCTACCCCGTGACTGCAGCCTGAAACCCAAGGCAAAGGGCAAAACTATTGTAACCATAATTTAAAAACTCCTTTTTCAAGTAGTCCATTCACAGATAGTAGCTAGTTAAAAAATGAATTTTCCTAACATGCTGAAAGATGCTCAATAAAATATTACCAAGGTGGCTGTAGCAAGCCTCTTCTGTATCAGGCACATTTAACAGATCTAACATCATTTTCATATCTTCCAACTTTTCTCCACCCTAACTCTATTATTTTTTAATAAAGTTCAATTAAATTATCTATTTGCTTTATTACAAAATACTTGATGGGAACTGATCAACCCTTTTAAGCCTACATCCCCAGAGATCTCAGGTTTCGAAATATGTCATAGAATCATAGAATGCTTAAGGTTGGAAGGGACCTCTAGAGGTCATCTAGTCCAACTCCCCTGCATACGCAGGGTCTCCTAGAACATGTGGCACAGGGTGGTGTCCCTGTCATTGTCACTCCTGTTGGAAAAAGCTACACGCATATGGAAAACAAGTCATTTTAATGCAAGTGGCAGTAACAGTATCAACTGATCCCTCCAAAAGCACCTCCTCAGCCACTGCTTCATCAATAACTTGGTATCATTCCCCAGCTGTGCTGTTTGTGCACATGCACTCTTCCCTGTAGAGAAAAGCAAGCTGTATGGATCCAAAACGATCTGCAGAGAAGTGACCTTTCCACTGAAAGGCAGGTACCTGCTCAAAGATACTTATTGCACGGAACATGCATAAAAAGAAATGGCAACACTTAGGTTCTGCTTTGCTCAAAGAGAAGCAACCCAGTTTGACCTTATATGAAAAGAAGAAAAACCTTGTTGTTCCCCATGTGGTGTGAACCCACAAGTACCTCCCTGGAGTTTCAGGGTTTGTTTTGGTTTGTTCTCTGAAGTTGCAGTTGTGACATCTCTGCTGTTCACAAAGCTCCCCCAGGCTTCATGTTTCTACCTGGCTCTTCCAGACCAACAAAATAATCAAGTAAAACATGGTGTGATGTAATCAGCAATTCTGATAAGGTGTCAATTTCCCCCACACTCTTCAATTTTATTTTTAGAAGCATCCTTTGTTTTTCAAGCCATACGTACACAAAGTCAGTCTTTGACACAAAGTAAAAACTTAAAAATAAAATCTGAAAATTTGACAAATGTGAGGTGTAGAGTATAAGCAAGCTTATGATGTGTCTCATATTTATTTAGTGACTACTACCTAGTTTTTTTTCTCAGTACACAGACGTAGCAGCAAACACTTGTTTGCCAAGCAGAAATCCAAAGCCTTTTAGCTCAGAGTTGCCAGATACATTGTTGAAAGCGATGGATCTCAACTGATACCTCTGAACTTCAACTAAACCTCTCANAAAAAAAAAAAAAAAAAAAAAAAAAAAAAAAAAAATAAAATAAAATAAAATAAAATAAAATAAAATAAAATAAAATAAAATAAAATAAAATAAAAATAAAAATATCCCCAAACCACAAAACCCATAAACACTCTTGTCCTGAATCTTACAGTTAACATTTCTGAAGTGCCTTTTTATGGACCCAGAGGAATCCACCCCTTGGTGGCCATTCCTTGAGCGAATGGTTGAACCAGATGAACTCCTTACCACTCTTTGGGTCTATGGGAGTGAGTGCTCAAGTGCTTCATGAAATGCATCTTCCTATGCCAGCTTCCAGCACTTATCTTTGAGGGGCAGAAGTGTTTCTGAATTACTCTGTAACACTTAAGAATATGAAATGTTTTGCTATGCTTGTTTTTGATTGGATTACAAATCCAGCACTACAACAGGAACGATACAAAAAGTTTCTTTTATAATTCCAATAAGAATTTTCGTTCATGAGCTGTTAAAATAATTAATGTGACACTGTGTTTTTGCCGAACAGAAGCCAAATCTCTCCCATTTCAATTCTTTTCACCAAAGTTTTGATATCTGAGATTAGTTACAAAAGGCAACACTCCCTCAGGAGTCTCCTAGATCATGTTGCCTCGTGTGTTGTTGTATGTAATCCAGTTTATTTCCAGTAACTCCACTGGACCTAAGAATTTACACTGACTGAGGCTCTGGTTCATCCATGGCAATAAGTGGAAATGGAAGCTGTTGTCTTATATTCAGTTATTTCAGATCCAATATAGGCTGTTTTTGTCAAATCTGACTGTAAAGAGATCTATGACATAAAAAGAGATCTATGCAACAACACATTATTAAGTACCATATAATGTATGTACTTAGAGGAGCCAAAAAGGATGTTTTCTAAGAAAAGAAAGAACTGAGAAGTTGGAAGTTAGTTAACAGAAAGGAATTAAACTGAGCATCTGCACCAGGCAATGAAGCACTGAAATGTGAAGAATCTTCAAGAACAAAAGATGTCACCCTTAATGCATGGAGAACCAGCCTCTGCCTACTGGGCAACACAGATACCATCCACCATCTTCTAAGCTGAAATTACCAAAAAGTGAATTCAGTGTGAACTGTATAAAGATGTTATGGCTGGAGAACATGACCAGAATTACAAAAGCCAGGCAAACTGAAGAGACAAGAAGAAAGGTCTCCAGGATCAATCAGAAAACTAGATGAGAAGGTAACACAGAAAGAAGCAAGGAAAAAAGCTGCCTGCTGCTGTGCACTGCATGAATATTTGCATCTGCCAACAGACCATCAAAAAGGAAATTGGCACTAAGTCACAACTCACCATTTGCTATTTATATTCCAGCAGCATCATGTTTGTGCAATTTCCATCAAAGGCTCCTCTTGAGGGAGGGGACAAGCACAGGGGGTACTGAAATCCACTTCTGCTGGTGGTGTTGACGGAGTTATCTGGAGCTTGATGTGTGCCAGATGCAACACGTTTTATTCCCAATTTGACATGGTTATCCAAAAAATATTTTAACACATTAGCTGTATTCAAATCCATACGAAGAGTTTGGCACACATTTTTGGCTGTTCTCCTTGCTAATGCATAAATCATGTTGCAGGCAACAGTTAATTGTGCCCGTGTGCATTAACCACAGCTATGCCAAGGCGCTGCAGCGCAGACACATCAGCTGCGTCTCCTGGCACCCAACAAAGTCCCTCCAGGCTGCACCAATATTAGGCAAAGGGATATCACCTTAATGACTTCATCCTAGTCGTCGTTTTTCTTTTCCCTTTTTTTTTTTTTTCCAGAAAACTTAAGGTTTGAGGAAAGAAAAGAGCACAGATGATGATCACTGATGTATAAGAGGTGAATGAACCCAGTTCAAAAAGAGAGAGTATCTCAAGCAAAAAGCAAGGAACAAAGAGTAGACACAGACACCTGAAGCTATGATCATTTCAACAGGCTGTGTTATCAACAGGCATAAACTGCTAATATAAGACCATATTTCCCTGAGAATAAACTGAAAGGGAAATGAAGGGAGAGTTTGCAAAATTTTGCCGTTCTTTTATCTCATATTGCTTAAAGTTTTATGCACATGGATGGCTTTTCACTGTGCACAAAACAGCAGAGGGAAGAAATTGCAAAAAGATTCCACAATAAAACTTCCTTCATCTATCAAACAGATGAGAGAACAAGATACAGGGAGATAGGCTTTTACCTGAAATTTAAGTTACCAAAACTCACAGTGCTCTGAATAACCATTCGTCACTCGGTGTGATACCATCAGACCAGTAGTGCTTGCCAGCCACGTGAGCCCAACTTTTCTGATCTTTATGCTCTTGCACTAACCCTGGGCAAAGCAGAGCGAGCCTCAGCACACCAGAGGTTGACAGGGGCTTGTCCTTGTGGAAAATTTTCATGCCTACACTATAGCTCTTCTAGCTATAGGCACCACATCCTTATTTAAGCACCTCACGGTCAGTCGCACCTCTGATGGAGGAAGGCAGCTGTTTTTTTGCTAAAATGTTACCTTATTTTTCACTAAAAAGTTACCATTCATTAAACCCTTCCAGATTATACCGCCACAAGACACAACTCCTTTTCATTGTGCTTAAGGAAGGAAACTTAAGCTCGACTACCCTGAGCTGGCCAAGGATGGCCCTGAGCAGAGCACAGTGTGCACGAGTGCCACCGCAGCACAGCACGGCTGGGCACCTTTCCTCCAGAATGTGTTCTCTCTCACAGCTGCCCTGTTGCAACCAGTAGGGAGAAAAGAAGTAACTTTCCCTACTTGAGCACACCCGGGCCAGACAGCACAGCTGGCCGGCTGTGGGGTGCAGGAAGACTCACATATCACTTCCCACACTTGGGAGCTTAAAGGGAACAAAGGAATTCCCGTGCCACAAGGTAGGTGCCTAGATGACAAATGAAGTCTAAGCTATTGCCCTATGCTCCCTTTATAGGGCTATACAAGCATCTCCACAGACAAATTAATCTCATCCTAAAATACATGCTCAAGACAGGCATGATGAACAGCCTGCTGAAGATACCACGTCTTTACCAGTTACTATAAAGGAAATCCAGAGTGATTAGTCACAGCTCTGACATCTCTTCTGGCTTTAAAAGATTTTAAGACTAGATGAATCTCACTCTCGGGGTGAGGAAGGAAGGAAGGTGAAAATCAGTAGTTCTGACACTAGTCCGAGGACGAAGAGGAGCTGACCCTCCCTCCCATTCTCCTTGCAGCTGCCTTGGCTCCAGCAATCTCCATTTTTGTCACTAGTTTCCTGCTCACACAGGCATATGCTCTGAAGAGGAGAAAGAGTGAAGGCAACACCCATGTCCCACTGCTCCCTGGACAGCTGCTACCTCTACACGCAGCACATCCACCCAGCTCCTCACCAGCACTGCGAAACACCAACTTACCAAGAAGAGAGATGACTGCCGAGATCCAGATCCTACTTTCCCATTAAGCCAGGTCAACAGTACCAAGCAATGCTTGCAACACGGCCTCTTCACCCAAGGCCATGCTGCTGCAGCAGCGCTCCGCGACACGCTGGCTCAAGCACTGGTGCAGCGCTTGGCTGCTCAGCCCAACTGAGAAAGGGAAAGGGGCAGTTCCTGAAATTTTCCCTGGTTGTAAGGTATGGTTAACTCATTCAAGAAACTCACATCCATTTCTCAGTTATCTTCATATGCATCAGTCTAGGCTGAAGATGGACTGAATCTGTTAGCATTTACAAGTACATATCCATGCAAGTTGATTCTACAAAATAACTTAATTTAAAAAAAAAAAAAATCAATTGGCATTTTACATAGGCAGCTGAGTGAGGCTACAAAAGTCTGACTGTGGATTATGTTCCCTTCCATTTATACATCACAAACCTGCAATTTATCAACACCGACAAATAAAATCTCCTGCCTTTCAGTAAGGACATTCGATTGTTATCTTAACAAAAATAAACAAACAAACAAGTTTACTGTATATCTACCGAAAGTCTCCTGGTGAGAACTGTAACTCTTGTGTTTCTGAACTATACAACAAAAAAAGTTTCTCCTTTTGTAATTTCAGAAGATCCAGTGTGTTGGAGTGACAATCAGTGAACATTTAAATGTTTGATATTCATTGGAAATAGCCTGTCAGTGATGGCCAGATAATTTCAAGTATGAGAAAAAAGAAAGCCTCAGACTGATGAATAACTGACGTTTGACCTGCTGTTCATTTTCTAAGCTGGAAGCAAGTGCAATTCATATAGCAGCTGAAGCTGGTAAAGAACGTACAAAACACTGCTTTATGGTTCTGTGTTGCCTTACTGCCTAATGCCTTAAAACAAATGCCTTATTCACTGAGAAATTAAATGGTTATAGTATGTGGTTATAATACACATTGACGAGAGGTGTGAATACTTAGGACAAAGCAATTACCACAACCCATAAATGCCAAAGGAAATGTTTTCCATGTAACAACAAAAAATAAACATGGCTAGAAAATTTGTACTTGGTAGAATAACAGAGCCTGTGCAAGGTGGACACAGGGATAGGTAACCTGGGAGGAATACAGTGTGTAGAAATCTCACCTTGATGAAGCTCTGATTTACACCCTTCTGAAGAATCCTGTCCATTCTTCAGCACCTTGTCCAAGAAGGATTTGATAAGGCTTAAGATCTTATAACCTAACAGCATCTACATATCTACTTTAAACAATATTCAATGAAGCTCTTAGCCATGAGTACAAAAGTCCAGACACATTGATCTTACTGGTGTAAAGAAATTACATCATTTACTGATAGGGGGTTTATTTGTGATTTCATGTCGGACTGCTAAGAAGCTATTTCTGGGACCTTGCCAAAGGTCTGATCTACACTTAAAGCTCTGTCTGTATAGTTATAAATGTCAAGGATCAGATTTCCTTTCATACCCCCAGGCCTGCGTGTACATGCTGCCTATATGACCTTTGCTTTTAAGTACTCAGACTTTTGAATATTAAGTTTTTTCTTACTTACTTCCATTGGCCTGATGTTTGCAGCTACTCTCACGGGCAGGTATCTCCCCCAATGGAGAATATGAATCAATGGCACAATTACAGAAACAAAGAAAGAAAGAAAAAACAACCAATACATTAGCTCTAAGAAATGACCAAAAGAGGATTATGACATTCTTTTTTTTTTTTTTTTTCTGGAGAGGTTGGACATTAAGTACCAAAATCCCCTCAGCTTCACTGCATCTGAGCTCCTAGGGAATAAAAATACTTGCATACCAAGACCATTTGTTCTTTACTCTTAGATAAGCTAAAGATGAGGAAGTTTTCCTCTTCTGAGAGGAAAGCAAATTGAAACAAGATGTTTACAACCGTTGTTTCCTATGGATTATACCCTCACCCTGCTTTCTATTAAGAGACTCCTGTTGCTTAAGAAACCAGGTGTTAATCCCTCAAAGCGGATGACATTTTCCAACCCTGCATATTTCAACAAAGCTTGAAGGCACTCGGAGAGAAAGAAAGTTTACATAAGACAGAAAACAGATGTTTAATAAACTTGAGTAATATGGCAGGCAAGTGTGTTTGGTCTCTCCAGAAAACAGCCACAAAAAGGCAGCAAATATTTTCATCCAGAAACAAT
The DNA here is from genome assembly GCA_003342815.1 of Eudromia elegans. NCBI lineage: Eukaryota > Metazoa > Chordata > Aves > Tinamiformes > Tinamidae > Eudromia > Eudromia elegans. Next base: position 1,246,513 of record PTEX01000073.1, on the reverse strand, counting down.
AAAGAGTATTTGCTTTTAATTAAAGAGCCCGGATCCTAACCAAAAGAAGAATCCTTGCCTCCTTTAACATAATTTCATTTCACTTTAGATTCTAAAAGGAAGAAATCTCTGATCTTCTATATAGCTTCAGCAGCGTCATTCCAACCAAATCAGGATCAGCAATCCATAGAGAGGCATATGGTCAGGGACAGGCATCATCTCAGTCATGGTCTAAGTCCGTGAATCATTACTCGTTTATGGTAACTGAAATATTGAGCTTTAACAAGTCATCACAATAATATTTTAGTAATCTTTTCTGAGAGAAACAGTGCCTAGCTCTCCTCCAAATAGCCACATATGCTTGGAAGAAGTCTAGCTAACCAGGCTCACAATCCAAACGAGATGCGTAGTAAAGACCCAGGGTTATGGATTCAGGCTTTTATTGGCTTTTTGGAATGTTGGAATTTTTGCACATTCTGCAATAAAATATTGGCTTGTTAACAGCGAGCAGAATATGGAAGTTTTTATGCACCCTTTCTTTTGCAATATTGCATCTGGAAAGATGAAAGGCTTCATTCTGAGCTTCTGTTTTTCAAGTCTCCCACACTAGTTTACTCCATACACTTGATGTTTTCTTCGGCTAGAAAATGTCATTTACAGGTCTCCATGAAACTATGTGGATTTTTTCTTTCCTTTTCTTTCTTTTGCTTGTGAGAAGCTAATTTAATGAGCTGGAAATGGTATTAGGTAACACCAGAACACTAGCACCACAAGTTGGCCAGTAAAGAGCAACTTTCTTCTAGAAGAATAAATGACATTAAAGTTATTTTACCCTTAAATAGGAACCCAAAGAACGGAAGCACTGGGGGTGAGATGAAATTAGGTCATACTTTTCTGCTGTTTTACTGTGTACAGAGAAGACTCAAAAATCTGAGGGATTCTGTTCTAATAAAACCAGAGCCTTTGCACAGTATAAGAGGAAGAGGGTTGCCTAAATGCAGGGCTATTGAGTCTTTTCTCCTGGAAGATGGTTTAAAAGCAGCCAAAGAAAACATCACATGCAATAAGATCTCTTTGCAGTTTTAACTGGTAGGCTGAACCTAGAGCAAGAGACGGATGAGCTAGACAGTCACCTTTGTTTTATTTCTTTCCCAAAATGTAGGATGATAGAACCCCAGTATATTTTTGTTTTGCTTTGTTTTTACACAGAATTCAAGAGCTATTAATAAATAGACATGACCTACAACTTCTTCACCTTCCTGTAAAATAATACGACAGAATTAGCACTAATAAAACAGCTTGAAATCTGGCCCTTATGCTAGTAGTAAAAAAGATGACCAGCAAAATCCTGAAACTCTCAGAAACACAGGATCTTATTTTGCATTTATATCATATTTGGAATATTATTTTCACAATCATAATGATTGGGAGCTGCAGTTTTGGAAAGAGTAGACTAGACTTTTACTCATGTAAAATGCTCTTAATCCTCCATCAAAAATAAGTCCACAGATGTGCTTAGGCATATATGTTTCACATCCTCTGCCCACATCCACACTTGCTGCCCAAAATATTTTGTTCAAATTGTGTCAGTTTCTTTCCCTGTGTATATTGCAACAATCTGGCTAAACACAGCAAGCTTGTAAATGGGAATATAGCTTGAATAAACATTCCAATTTAGATGCAATAGAAGTTTTCCAGATTTTTAAAATGGGACTGAAAAACTAATGCCTTTAAAAGGAAAACAAAAATGATATGTATAGTTCCATATGACTACATATAATTTAATATACCCTACCAACTAAGGGTCCTAAAAATACACCAAAAATCTGATTTTAAAGCCAACTGGACTCTGCTGGAATAGATGTAATTATGAAATTAAAGCTTGATGAGGCTTTCTTATTGAAGTGACCTGAACAGAAAGGTGTCGAAATCCAGGTCTTTCCCAAATATCACTAAAGGCTAAAGAACACAGTCTAACATGGACATCTCCTAAGGCTGAAGTTGGAAAAAAAAAAAAAAATCACTGTTTTCCCAAGCTGCCAGAAGCAAGGATGGAGTTATAATGGTCTATGGCATTCATCTGTTACTCAGGTTTGCTTCTGAACAGCTTTACAGAAGGATCCGGATGTCAAAATAGTTCCTCATGTTTGTTAAACTGGACTACAAGCTCCTATGAGCTGCCTCATTTCCAAAGAATTTTAGGATGGTGAAGCAGCATTCAAGAAAAGAGAATGTCGTCTCCTCGATAATAAGGATATTTATACTACATATGATAAGCAGTATGTGTCTAATTAACATCTAATGATTTAAAATCAACTTTCTCAGGCCTCAAAGGACATCTGAGCACTGTTAGTTATATTAGTTATATATGAAGATCTAAGTTACACAGACCTAAGTTACATGAGCATTTTCTTTATGACAATTCAGTTTACAAAGACCTAAGTCCTTGCCAATACATGAAATCCTGAAGCTGAACACATAGGACTATTTGGTAAACAAACTGCAGCACACAAAGCACAAGAACTTGCAAAGAGGTAAAAAATTAACTTGTTAGTAAGGTTGCCTTTTTCCTCATCAGAATTTTTAATACCCAGACATTTCACTACAAACCGTAAGGACTTTCATGGAGTATTATAGATACACAATCCGTTTACCTCGTTGGTAAATCTCCATTTTGCAGAAGGGAAAACTGAGCCAAAGGCGGCATGGAGGTTGCCATGGCTACATAAAATGCTAGTAACAAAGGCCGAAATCTGAACTCGCGTTTCCAGTTTCCTATTCACTGAACCCTGAGCACTTTGACAAACATACGTTCCAGTACATTTCCATAACAGCAACACTCTGCCAGACCCTTACGTGTTAATTACTTAAGGGCGCCATGTTAAAATCATTAGTGGTTACTAGCTCTTAGATAGCATGAAAAAGAGTTGGTCTTCAAACCAAAACTAATCCAGATGAATTCTTTTGATCACGCGCACAAAAGCAGCAGTAATTCTACTCCCTTCTGTGGCAAGTACAAACCAACATTAATTTCAACAGGCACCAAGCATACAAAGAAACTTTAGCTGGGATTGCTTTGATTCCTTCCTTGCACTCAACGCGTGCATGAGCAATTGGTGGCTGTAAGAGTGATACAAATTAGCAAAAACTTCCACGATTTCAAGTCAAATTTCTAAGGTCTTGCCAAAGGGAAAAAAGACTCCTTGTAGAGCTAGGTTTACTGGATCAAGGAGAAGACAGCATCAAGTAAAAAAATACATGAAATGTTTAGAAAGTGGAAGATGCCACCGATACAATATTTGAGAGGGGAAAAAAAACACATAGAAAACCTCTTTTGACTTCCTTTGAAGCTATTCAAACAGAAACAGTAGTAACTGCCATTTACAATTCTTAAAATTCTCTACTGATGTGTAACATCATTCTCTTGCGCCACCACTTATTTAATGCTGACTGATGCAAAAACCATTTTGTTCACAACATGAATTCACCAGCCAGCAGAGAATTGCAAATTTGGAACAAAACCAGAATAATTGGTGTGAAAGCATCCACTTTTAGACATCCCCAGAAAATCTTCAGCCCCCCCAGCCTCGCCGTGCTTACCGGGACGTCAAAAGTTTCTTGTGTATCATCCAGCATCTGGATTTTGATGGAGACGAGTTTTCCTGGAGGTGTCATGGGCGGCTTTTGTCCATGCTCCAAAGTACTGATCCCAGCATTTTCCTGTGCTCCCAATCGGGATCCTGCTGTTGGTCTCTGCTCCGTTTCACCCATGTTTAGAGAAACGTGTTTCTTATATCTAGAGAAAGGAATAAGGGCAAAGAAAACCGTATCACTTATAAATACAATTTTTTGCAGGTGAGTATTTGAACATATATGCTTAGAGTTGGTAAACTGTATTTCTGCTGAAAAAATACTCTACTCTGAAAAAGGAGTAGAGCTACAGGAGTGACTCAGAGTGATTTTTCATTGTGAGGCACAGTTTTGAACTTTGCTGCATTCCAGGATCCCTAGTTTAACTCGTGTGATGTTACACATCACACTAGAGCTTTACTTCCCTTTTCCCCCCTCGACCTCTCGACGCTCTAGCTGTGTTTCTGATAAAACCTGCTGCTACTGTCTATTTGTCTTCCTCAGTAAGTGCATTTCCGCTCCCCGTGACTTTTATAGGCTGATCAATGACCATTAAAAAAACATGCAGGGAACAGAGGGAAGGGAAACATAACGGTCCAGCTGAGTAGAGGTGCAGGAAGAGTAGCACCAGTCACCGCCTGGCTTTAACTCTGAGGTTAAAAATATTGGGAAGCCAATGGAAAAACGGCGTGCAGAGCATAGCCCATTTACTAGTAAAATTAATTACCAGTTCTATAGCAGCATGTAATAAGATACCAAGTCCCTCCCCAAGGATGGAATGAAAATAATATTGTCTTCAGCAGAATACACACAGTGTGCTATGTATTACAAATTACTCTCCCATTCTTTGACTAATCTGTCCCCACTGATTTTCTATTAAACATAAAAAGTGGCTCGGAGTACAAACTTTAAAAGCAGTACTTGCTTTACGAAAAAAGCAACAGTATAGTTGACAGAGCCAGGGAAGGCAGCCTGAAACTGCCCATTTTTGAATCTTTGTCATTAAAGTGTACTATCCTACCCACTGGGGCTAGAAAGATACCTGACAAGACTTACCCACATGCAAGATACATATCAACAAGAGGCAAATCCATTTCATAATTATTAATCAATTGGCACTGTAATCCTAATGTAAAAGGAATCAATTGCATTGATTCAGCCTCTAAAATTAATTAATTAAATTAAAGCCTTTTAGGAGACAAGAAATGTCAACAGCAGGCATTCCAAGAAGGAAAAAGCTCTATCAAGACTATTTAGAAATAAGTCAAATTTTCCTGCATGAAAAGTACATACGAACATTAAAAAAACAATCAAACAAAAAAACGAGCATGTGAACATGTGTTCTAAGCCTGGAAAAGCTGTTGCACACAAATATTCTGCTCTATATCCTTGTTAGTTTAACAGCAGTTTAAAGCTACGATGTATTGCACACGCACCAATACTGAAGCAGGGACCTCTCCAAAAGCTTTATTACTACAGTAGCTTTTGGCTAGGTACATGCATTTAAAACAGATGAAGAGGACGTCGGTTCTATTTATCAAATTCTAAGTGTAGGAATCAATCCAGCACAGTCCAAGTGATAGCATTAATCAACATAAGGAAATATCAAAAAGTTGGAACCTCTCTGCAACTGTTCATCTGACTAGGGCATCTAGTGACCCCCCCCACTCATATGGACAGACCAATAAACTTAGTGAAACAAAAAAAACCAAACCCAAAATTAGGGGTCAAAAGAATGAAAAGTAGAAGCCAAACCATGCTGAAAGCTAGGAGATCTTTTTATTATTATCAACAACTAGTAATACAGAAACTCTTGTAATATATGTACTGAACCCATCAGTTACATGTGCAAACTTCATCTTGGAAGTAGAGATCTCATAAATACTGGCTACTGTGATCACATGCATCGGCCACCTACCAAATTAACAGCAGATCTCTCCTTCTTTTAATGCACCTATCTTGAAGTCTTAGCATGCTGAATTCAATACTTCGTATTTTTTTTCCTGCACAACACTAGCCTCACTCTGGCACTTCCATGAAATCAGCACAACACATTTATTTTGCTTTCAGCCAAAAGCAGCCTTGAAAATTATTACAATTACGCTCGCTAAACAAGCCATTTGCCAAGGTGCAAGCCCTTCTCCAAATCGCTCCGATTTTAAAGACCAAAGAGTGAGGCTGCAGAATGCACAGAACATGGATTAGGCACAACTGGGAGGATTAAGGAACCACTGTCCATCCCAGGGAGGAAGAGGTTCATCATGGTGACAAAAAAAAATCTCCATGCAGAAATGTAAAGCCAGGAAATAAGGGGTTGAGGACTTGGGGAGGTCATTAATAGAAGAAAAGCAGGAGCCAGTCTATTTGCCACAGCGCAGATGGGGGAACAAAGTAAGCAGAAGCAAAGTGCCCACGGGGGAGGCTGGGCGGTGGAAAAAAGGGACTCATCTGAGCCGACGCAACCCCAAATAGGGCCAAAACCATTTCACAAACCCTAAAAGCCATGACCAGTGAGTGTGCTTGCCTCCTGATCAGATGTTAACAGCCCTTTTCTAGGCAGACACTATGTACTTAACTAGGAGCAGCCAGCTTTGTATGGACTTATGCAATAGCTGGACAAAGGCCAAGATGTGGTCCAGCGTAATGCCACTTTCCTCCTCAGCAGCCAAAAATGCCACTAAATGGGTGCATTTTATAGCAGTAGAAATCATCAGGCAAACAGAGGTTTCCATGTCTTCTTCTTTGGCAGAAAGAAAAAACAACCATCTGGGACCCGGGAGCCTAAGCCGAACTTTTGTTCAATAGGCAGGCAAGAGACGGGAAAAGGGTTACAAAAAATTAAGAAATATTAAGGCTGAGGAAAAAAGAAAAAAAAGGAGCAAGAAGGCATTGTTGAGTAGGCAAGCAGGGCATATTTTAGAAGAGAGGCTACTCTAATGTGCAAACTACTCTGCCTTCTATAGGCCAGACAACGAGTGTCAAACACGGCTCCTGGAGCGCTGCTGCGGGCAGAAGAGCGCTTGGTGCCAAGGGCTCTCATGCACTTTGGGGGTGCTGCAGGGAAGGAAGCGGTGTCCCCTCCTCTCCGTCCACTGGCAGGGGGGAAGTTAGGGCATGGGACGAGATGGGCCTGGCCCTAAAGTCACCGAGCAGAGCAGGGGCTGAGCTAAGGCCAAGGCCTCTCAGACACCAGCCCTGCGCCATCACGCGCCACGGAAACATTTGAGAGATTAACAAAGTCAATATAACACCAGATGAGAAAACTCACACGGCCTCGAGAGTTTATGAGCAGCAAGAGCTACAAAGGCACTAGAGGACTAGGGGAAAGGAAAAAAAAAAAAAAAAAAACAATTCAGATCTTCCAAAGGTTATACATGAAGCAGGAAAGAGAACAGAAGAGGGACAATCCTGGCCAATTACTAGCATGTACTTCTAACTCCCAGCTTTTTGTGAAGCTTTGGGACCACTGAGAGGATTATAGTGAATGAGAGTTCAATAACACACCTGGAAAGCACCCGGTTCAGTTTGAAGCACCATCATGTTTGGGGAAAAGAAACAAAAACAAACAAACAAAAAACCCCAGAATACTCAGCACGCTGGAATAAGTTTAAGGAAACAGAATAAATTAGTTGTGAGGAAAGACAGGGTGATGTGCACAGTTTGAGCCTGGATGGCTGAGGGAAGCTTGAGCAAAGACCAACTGCAAGATGTCAGATTACACCGGCCCCAAAGGCCAAGCTCGCAATCCGGTTCATGAACAGGGATCAGGTTTGCACACAATGTGCCAAGTCTTCAACTTTCTTCTTCTCTCTCTGTTGGATAACAGCAAAACACATTTCCGTACATGGCTCTACTAAAAGCCTATAACAGAACTGCAGTGCCTTCAAATAAGGGAAAACTCTGCACTTTCAGATAATGGATAAATGGCCAACAAGGCTGTTCTTTCCTTGTTCTACCAGATTGACCATGAAACAAAATAGCAGATTTCCCGAAAAAAAGCAAAAACAAAACAAAAAGAATATCAAGAGAACAGGAGCAACAGGAATGAACCTGAGCACAGCCCGAAGTGGCTGGGGATGGAAGGAAGGTGAGCAGAGCTCAGGCTTTTGTCCCACTTAGTTTCTACAATTCCATGGCAGAATCAGACCAAGAATATATAGCAATTAAAAATACTAGAGCTGTTCATCCAAATATCATCAATACCTTTTCTGCCTAAAAAACTGTAATTTTTAAGATGAGTTAAGACAAAGAAAGGCAAACCAACTAAGCCTTGCTCAAACATTGCTCAGAGATGAGGCACGGTGCTCCAGGTATCGCCCTGATGAATGGCGGTCCCCGCGGTGGCAAACACCATGCATGGGTCTACATGCGGTCACAGCAACAAATGGCACAATTTCCAGACATGCTAGAGGCAGCAAGGGGATCAGCTGCGTTCCTGGCAAATGACAATAACCAAATTCATCTCCTGAGCTGGAGTCGCCACTCAATGAGTGGGCCATCTGCACCAGAACACCAAATCTTGACTGATTTACCCCTTCTGAAAAAGAAGCGCAAACGTGTTCTGTAGGAATGGGAAGTTTAGAGCAGAGAAAATCTTTTTATTTCTTTATTTTTTTGAGAGCAAGTGCTTTGAGGTCATCATGTTGTTATGAGTCGTTTGCAGTTCCTTATTGGAGAATTTTGAGAAATTCTCAGGAAATTTTATCTGCAAGGTCCGATTTTCTTAAGGTACTACAAAAAACCCACAAACATCTGCCTCGCTACCAAAAAGTTTATGCTTCACATTATTCTGAGACATCGCATGCCGTTCCATGCAGGGTCCCAACAATGACAACATACCCTAGAAACCTGATATGTATCCAGAAGCATTTCATTGCTTCTGGATGCAAAACGGAGCAGCATTTTTGTGGAAGCAATGCAATGTGCAATCAAAAGGCTCTCATTAGAGAATCAGTGCAGGCTTGGAGGGCAGTAGTCCAGAAAACTGAAGTATGGTGTCTGTTTTTCTGCTCATTCAAGAAGACTGCAGGTTTTCCTGTTCAGACTGCTGCTCACGTGTACAGTATTCAGATTGAAAAGGAGACAGAATGAAACTCACCTTCCATATGTTTTCTTTCTGAGTACTCCTGTCCCTTAGGAGTCAGGCCATTATTCTCTTCAAACCTGCCAGCCCAGGGAAACACCAGACCTCCCTCTGTTTTCCGGTCTCAGAACTGGGTACTCAGTACTGCAGTACTCTGCAGACTGCATCAAAAGTTTACAGCAATAAAGAGATGCCCTCTGGAAAGGCAGAGTATTCACAGTAGAAGAAAATATATCCTCTGTCATGAAGTAAACACCAGGCACAGAGTTGCCCATCTCAGTCAGATTAGTCTCATCCCTTGGGCTTTTATAGCATATTTGAGAAGACAGACTAAGTGCTCAGACATGTAGAGCAATCCACTATACTTGTATGATAATATCAAGCAAATCCAAGCTATTCTGTATACTGATAATCTAATCTGAAATCCAGACTAATGAGTATGCATGCAGGTAGCATACACACAGCATCTCTTCTAAGCCTTTCTGTAAGGCAAAGCATCCATTACCACTAGTATCTCCAGAGTCATTCAGTTTCCAACCTGAGCTCATTTATCTTTGTTACTTGTGAGGCCTGAAGCTATCTGCAACTCTGCTGGTGCTGTTCTAACTCCGAATCACCTCCCAGATGTCAGCAGTGCCCCACCCTTCCCAAATCTGATGTGCCACATCCTCTCATCACCTTACCCAACAGATCTACCAGCAAGCGCTGTAACAAACAGCTTGCTGTGTGCTTTTGCAATGTTTCTTTTTAAGTTTTAAAGTATTTTTTCTTATTTTTGATGACTGTCAATTATATTAAACAAGATATCAAACATTGTCAGGAAAACACAGCATGTAGTGGATCAATCTTTTATTAGACATTTTTGCAGACCAGAAACAGTTGGTTTTCTTCCTTGAATCTCAAACAAAGCAGACAAAGCCATTATTATATGTTGTAGGTGAATAATTAGAAACTTTTGTATTTATATACTTCCCCCTGCCAAGGAAATCCTTGGAAGGTTCTTAATTCAGTTTATTCTTGAGAACAACTGTTACCATTTCCTGAGCTCAAGGGACTTGTCTGCATGATTCATTCTTCATTATATACTCTTGTGGCATGTCCCAGGCAATTTCCTTGAACCAGGAAGGCCAATATCACATTCAAACTGACACAGTCAAATTTTTAAAGCTTTTCCTTAGCTTTTAAAGGAGCCAAAGAGAAGGCACTGCACCAACAGGTAATTCTGGTTACTCCCAGAAGAGCAGACAATGTCCTTCTTGCTGGTCAAAGGGCATTTTTGGCTCCTATCTGTGACTCCCTCCCATACAGAGTGTTACAGGAACTTCATTTTCCCTTGGAAGCCCTGGACAGAATGAACAAAACGGAGCTGCAATCAAGCTCTTGATGCCATGAATCCTTCAAAAGCACAGAAGGGGATATTGCTGCACAAACACTCACTTTATTAAAATTTGGATTTAATATTGACCAGTTGCTTTGTATTTATTGTATCACCAATCAACTAGCATGTATGTGGTTATGACTTGGATATAGAGTATAACAGTGAACAAGTTCCTTTGAAAACATTTCCATGCCACTTCACTTACCCATCAAACAAACTACTATTTTTTCCTGTAGAGTTTCTGCATTATTTTACAGAGGGGAAAGAAATTCCCATTTTATTATGAAAACTAAAAGCTACTTCTGAGAATTTTTTCCCCCCCTCAATCTACGGTCAAGTCACTTCCTGCCTATATTTCAATTGCGAGCATCAGTTAGGAAGAAGTTGCAAGAAATGACTTGTATCACGTGCTTATATTCTGTTTCTTTGAAACCACTTATCTTTTGCACAACTTGTTTTGTGCTGATTCCAAAATACAGAAGCATATACAGAAGGGAAGATAAAATTTTAACATGCTTCACAACTGACAAAATGGAACTAAAAAAGACCCCAGAAAAAAAAATGAAATACACACACACACACAAAAAAAGAAAGGCATAATGAAATATATGCTGAGGTAACCCAATCAGTCCTTTACTAACAGTAAAATAAGTTGTCAAAATGATAAAGCACATGTTATTATTTCAGAGAGACCTAAAGCATTTTAAAATTGAGATAAAAAAGCCTCACCATGTGTGCAGAAATGTTATTTTGCATGACGGACAGAAAGACTGTTGAAGCTTTATGGTCACATGGTAAATCCTAGGACCAGACAAAGACACCTTAAGAAAACCTCTACTTTTTCCCATTAGAACAGAGTTTCTTGACCAACTGGATCATCCTCAGAGCCTGTGCCTCGGCACTTGAAACCACAAGCAAAGGTGGGCACGAACTCACAGGAGTTTGGTGGTTCAACATTAATATAAATCACTCCCGAAGCCATTAAAAGTATTTTCCAAAACCCTTTCATGCCATCGCTCTGCATAAATAAAGCTGCTGCGCCAGCTGGAACGCTCTGGGCTCGTTCACCCATGCAACACCTCCTGTGAAAGCCAAGCAGAATGTGCTTATAGTATAAGAAAGTAAGCTGATTTCCTTCCAGATTTAACAGAAATCTGAAAGGCTTCCAGCAACTCACACCCAGTCTGAAGTACGACGTACGATGTTTTTCCATGAAATAAAAACATGTCAAAAGAATGAATAACTCACTACATTAATACTACTGTTCCGAGCCTCCGGAAAACTGATACAGCTCTGTTTGGGAAAAATAACTTGTTGGAGGGGCCTATTATTATTCTGAACCAGATACTGATATATAGAGGGGGTATTCACAGTGCCCCTCCAAAGGGTATCTACAGCCTAATTCATGTGTCCAGCCACCCTTTGGAGAGACTTCTCCCTTCCCCGAATGCACAGGAAGGCTCCTCCAGCAGCGAGAGCCTAAAACATGAGCCTAAAGCCAAAACACTGAAGCTGTAGAATTGAAGCTGTAAGAGTCTCAACTTCTCTCCTCTGTGCCCAGAGCTTGGGATCAGACTGCCACAAAATTACTGTGTATACACAGCACATGGACTGTTACCAGGGAAAACATGGTTAAGGTCAAAGTTGCAGGCCCAGTTTAAAGACAATCATAAAAACATTTTTAAAAAAGAAAAAAAAAGGAAAAAGAAACAAACAGAACAAAAAGACCTAGTAGGCTTTAAACTTTTAAATACCTGTTCCCAAAACATGTCTGTAAAACTGCACAATATAATTTGATATACTTGAAAAATTTTTAAATATCACACTTGATGACACAGATCTGCTTGCATACCTTCATGCAAAAAGAAAAAAAATAGATATGTTTACTGCAAACAACAGATTCAGTGGCATGCTGGTGGATATAAAACTGGTCATGAGGTGTGATGGCAGGATATCCCATAAAGGCATTTGCAAATTCTGCCTTTACTTTCCTTCAAAAATAATTTTAAAACTTATAAAAACTTCCAAAACAGCCCGAGATGTTATGAGACAGAGATAAAGGTACACTGAAAAACTCCTTGTTTTGTATTTGGCTAAAATATGAGAATGTCATATCTGCCTTAGGACAGATTACAGTTTTTTCCCCTCAGTCAAAAGCAGTTTTCTTATACAAACTATTACACCAGAAAAGCCCTACTAACTGCTGCTATGCCTGCAGCATAAACTGTTTTCCTAACCATAATCCATTTCACAGTGAAATCTGGCATAAATTATTCCAGCAATTGCTAGTTTTACACGTTGTATCTAGAGGAATAGACACGACCTGGCCTGCCAAGCACACCGCCACGGCTTTAATCAACAGGTCTGTTTCAGGGAAGATTACATCCTCCTGGAGTCTGTTGCATTTCAAAACTAATTGTTGCAATTCAAAACTAATTGCTCACTCAGATGTGGGGGTGAAAAAAAAAAGGAAAAAAACATTATCTGTGGAATCGGTACATTTGACTACTAAAGGCAGCAATAAAAAGCATTAATTCCCTTGTGCTCTTCTTTTCAGTGCTCACAAGAAATAGAATTCAGAAATACTGCCAAAGCTGCTTATCAGTTTGCACCATTTTGCTTTTAAAACATTGTCTGAAGCAGTCTGAGAAATAGCCTGCACAATCCGGGTAGGACTAATGGCAAAAGATTCAGTTTCCTTTTTTTAATTAAGATATCGGGATGGAGAAGTTGCCAATGAATGATCAGTAAGAGGGACACAGTGGATAAGACAGAGCCTTAAAGCCAGTGCTACCTTAAAAGCTGTGGCTGGTGCTCCCAGCAAGGGAAAGGTTTCCATGTCCTGGCAGGCACAAGGGCTGTAAAGCAGCAGGGCAAACAGCACTGGTGCACTAAGGCAACAGGAAGACGGGGTATTGGACTGCCCTTCACATTGAGGAGATGTGCGCTGATATTCCTTCCTTGGCTCCCGACGCCCAGGTTTAACTTTGGACCAGCTGATCGCGGCCTGTTAGGCCTGGGCCTAAACAACCCAACTTTCCCGTGTCTCCCCTCCCTGGGCACGCAGCAATCCCTGTGCTTCCCCGAGCAGCTGGAGCGGGTGCGCCTGCTCCGGCCCCACAGGAGCAGCACGGGACTCCCGGCCGTTCCCCTCCCAGCCGCCCCATGTGGAGCACGTCCGGTGCTGGGTGCTGGAGCCGCTCCAGGCACTGGAAGCGGAGCAAAGGGGGCCGGCTCCGCCGCGGGCGGCCGGCAGCGAGGAAGGGGAAGCGGCGCGACCGGAGCACACGGGCCCCGCGCCAGCTCCCGGGAGGCCAGGGAGCTGCTCGGGACGGCAGCCCAACGCACGAGGAGGGAAAGAAACGGACGGGGCCGCGGGCCAGGCAGTGGCAGCCTGTGCCCAAAAGGAGGGAGGGAAGCGGAGTCGGGACTGCTCAGGCGCCCACGCATCAGAGGCTCGGGGGTAAAAATGGACAGAATCGGGAAGGGTGGGTCAAGGGCAACATGGACAGGAGCGCGGACAGAGAAGCGGCAGCGAAAGGCCGACGGAAGCCCAGGAAGCGCCGGCGGGCCCAAAGGACACAGGCAGCCTGGTCAGAACGGCAAGCAGAAATGCTGATCTTGGGACACAGGCCTTGGGCTGCTTCCTTCTCGAGCTGAGGATTAACCAGGCTGACAAGCCTGTGGCACCAGGGTGAGAGCCTTGACTTCTGCTCAGCTACACTGGCCTTGCGAGGGCCATGGATGCTGAGAGCAAGGCCGTAAAACCTGCAACTGCGCCAGGAGGTTTCATTTATAAACAGAATGGAGTTTGCCCCTTTTCATTTTCATAGACAGAAACTTTAAGATTTAGAAATTGTTTCAATTAAAGCATATCATCAAACTTTAAAAAATCCTCCTTGCTGTTCTTACACATCTCCAACTCTCCTTCCTTGGCCCTGCCAAAGGGCTCTGCACTTCGTTTGCTGCACAGGGCGAAACAGACAATTAAAGGGAAAATACTGAATATTTATTTCTCCCTCTTTCTTCTATCATTACGGCTTATTAAGCACAGACTGCTCCTAACTGCCTGTTAAAACAGAATTAACAACAACGTTTCTGCACTTTATGCACAGTGGGCTGATTTAGTCTCCCAAATTGTTGGTCCTTTAATTTCACGGCACTCTTGTGAGAGCAGAAGGAATGACATTATCCTTACCTCATACATGAGAAATTACAGACACGAATCTCAAGTTCTCAACGATAGGAGATATTAACCCAGTGGGATCTTGCAGCCTAAATCCTTTTATTGATCTAGGCCAAACAGACCGAAGTGCAAAGAAAATCCACCAACCCAATATTCCCACACTGGGGCTCTAAGGGCCTGATAACGTCTAAAGAATTTCACATTCGGCAGCTTTCCCAAGAGGTGACTACAGATCCTCTCATTGTGGGTTACGTATTGGAACTTTCTGTTAATCAGCCAATGGCTCCTAAGATTTAGTTAAAGAGTTACACCATTTCATGAAAGTTTAAGTCAGTTCTCAATAACACATGCAGATCTGCCCAGACCTCCTTAGGAGCACAAGGCTATTTCAGCCTCTTCTTCCAACATCTATAAAAGATGAGACTTGAGACCTTTCTCACGGACACCGCTCTCCCCTACAAAGCAGGGCATCACTGTAGCAGAAATGCAGCAGAGTAATTAAAGATTGTGTCGTAAGGGACAAAAGGGAGCATTATGGCTTTTAACCTTGGACTTTCACTTTGCAACATTAATCAAGTTCTTGAAAGAGTACTTCATCTGCAATTACATTCAAAGCATTAAGGTGCTGTGGTTTCTTGAGGGAATGTTAAAGCAAATATGAGTGCCATTTCCTTGAGAGTTCAGATAACAGTATCTTTGATATTCATATTTCCTGAATATGAACACACTGATTTCTACAAGGACTGTGAAGGTGACGTAATTACCTTTAAACAATCCTTCCTCATCTAGTTGGAATAAGTAGTATAAAGTTCTATTATCAATAAGAAAAAATCCTTGGTATCAGCATTGCCCTCACCTCCAAGCTTCTCCAGTGCTGCAGATGTACCACTTGGTAGCTCCTCTCTTGGCCATTCTCCCACACCCACCCCCAGCTCTGCATCTTTCCATGGTGGAGACGAGCATCCAGAGGACGCTCAGGGCACACTGCAGGGGGAGGCACACAGGAAAGCCATCTCAGGCTGAACGCACAGGGGAGCAGCGAGGTGCTCCTGCGAGCAAGCAGGTGGCAGGAGCAAACACAGATGCAGGGTTTTACCTGCATAGGTTGCAAGGTTTTACTAAAACATCAGCGTTTGAAACACAAGCAGTGAATAGGTGGGAGCGAGGAAAGGAGTAGTTATATTCTATGTGCTCATGTAATGATACAGCTAGGTTTTTACGCAAATTCAGGCACTGACTATTCCCAGGGGTCTGAATCATTACAGGAAAAGAAGAGGCATCCACTTAAAAACATGAGAACACCTACCCAGTATGGAAAGTTCTCCCCTCTGGAGTCAGCCAGGTTTTTCACACATTTTTTCCTAGTGTCACTAATACGGTCAGCGGCCCCACAGCCTGGGCTGGCTGGACTGAGGGAGCCTGAACCCTCCACAGGGCAGGCACAGGAGGCAGCTCTCCTCCCATTTGCACGCTGCAGGAATGCCTAAGGTCACTGACCACTCACACAGCACATCCATAGGCCTGTATCTCCATCCTGGCTACTCCCTTTAGCCAGGGAATCCTGTACTTTGAGAAAAACGAGGTGTTGAAAGGGCAGGAAACCCGCCTCTATTTCAAGGGGAATGGAATAGCTGTCCAGAGCCACAAACCAGCTGCCCGGCCGCCCCGGGGCCGCTACCCCAAACACTCTGCCCTACGGCAGAGACCCAGCTGGCTCTGCCTCCATGCAGGGCTGAGGTTGCTTCACTCATCCCTACTGGGGGCTCCTTTTCTCCTGCTCTCTGGCTGCCCAAGCCAGGCACGTAAATGCTGCAGAATGACACACAGAGGTGTGCGACAGCACAGGCATGTGTGGCAGGTACCGAGAGCATTAAGGCAGACAAAGAGCAGAAGGACTTCATAGGAGAGTACCAAAAACTTCTGCACCAGGCACTGTGCGGCCTCTCTTCCACTCCTACGTTCAGGCACCCTTCTTCACTGCATTGAACAACGCGACTGTTGCAGTCCCGCCTTCAGTCACCTTAACCACTTTTATACTATTCAATAAGGAGAAGAATCGCTGTCCTATCATGTACCATCTTCTTCCTAAGAAAGAGGAGTTTATCCAGCATGGCATATGAAACAAGTCACAGCTCCAAACAGTTCAGAAACACAGGAACATTCAAAGTATCTATCCCCAGTAATTAACCAAAAAGTAAAAGAAATAGCAATCTTCTTCAACCATTCCTCAAAGCACTTGTAGCCTGGCACCGAGTAGCTCCTGCCAAAAATCAGGGCACACACAAAAGCAGCAGCAGGAAGAAAAAGAAAGCCCAGTGCAGGCAGCAACTCAATATACTTACAGGAGCTTCTACTGGGCAAAACCAAGTCTTTGGTCACGAGAACCCATCAGCTGAACGGCCATTGAGATTGCCAAGAGACCACACAGGACTTTCTGACCCAGAGCCCTTTCCATTTGCTCCAAAACCTGTCACCAAAAGGTAGAAGTTACTCTGTCTGCTGTGGGGCTGTTTACTTGCTCTGCTACCTAAAGAGGCATCCAGTGAAGCTCGGGAACTGCATGTTGAATGTGGGCCCCGTACCACAGCATCTCCCCTCTCCATTTTTGGCCCGTGGGCTCATCAGGAAGCAATGCAGGAAATCCAAGGCATCCGCACGATCCCGCCCCATGTCCTTCCTGTCTCGGCAGACGCAGCTAAGAGCACCTGGGACTCCCACTAACAGAAACAGTCACCACCTCGGCTGAAGGCCGGGGACAGAGGGGAAGCCAACAGCAACAGCAGTGCCTCACAACCACCCAACCCAAAGCTAGAAATACTCAGCAGGCATCAGAAGAGACTGTACGAAGGGCAATGGGAGCTCTCCTGACACACGTAGGGGTGCGCGACCGCAGTCGGGAGGCGGGGAAGCCGCATCCAAGTGGACTTGAAGCCATGTAGCCAAGGCTGTGGCAGCCCAGGCTGCCCAGGGGGCCCCCCAGCAGCCCCTAGCCACTGCAGCGCCCTGCAGCGGCGCTGCTCGAGGGCGGGAGGCAGGCGACTGCAGCACGGCCGCGGGCGTCGCTCCCCCGCGGCCAGCGCCGCCACCGACCCCCCGCTTTCCAACACAGCATCAAACACGTTGACTTGGCCTGTCAGTCAGCAAATCCATAACAACAAAAAACACACAAGCCTATAAAGGAAATTCCAGCTAGTTATAGAGAGCTGAGGGGAGGCAGGGAAGGAAGAGAATAGAATATTCTTTCCTGCATCTATTTTTAGGCTACGTAATGCTGTCTGAAACCATGGCAATGAACCTGCTGCAAATCCCCTCAGCAGCTCTGTGTTCTGCTTCCTTATAGACAAGGATAAGCGCATGGGTACAACCAATTTAGTGGCCCAAGGCAGAACTGAAGCAACCTGAGACTCCTGAAAGCATGTTTGCTGGCCAGCAAAAGGAGCACTACGGGTTGCACAGGGTGGGAGGAGCTGGTCAAAGGCACGAGTTCCTGCTCACCACCCTGGTTGCCTTTCTCATGGAGAGAGCCCTCCAAGCCGGGGAGGCATGAGGAGGCACCTAGAGCCTGTCCTCATCTACCCAGTTACCTTGGCTTGCTGCATCCAGAGAGTGTAAGGAGTCCGCAAAACACCAGTACTTGCTGGGAAAGGACGATGGACTTGTGCACCTCAGGGAAGCACGGACCTCGCTGAACATGGCAAGCAAAATATCCCCTCCAACGTCTTAGGACTTTGCTATATCTGATATACAGCTATATTCTCAGTCACAGCCATGAAAGAAATGTAAAAATCCACAACTTTGGGAGGAGCGACAGGGAAAGGGCCTTTCAGTTCCCCTGCGAATCACAAGTAAAGACCTGGGTTTGTATTCTGGCTGATTTAAAAGGGGAAAATGCTACCTTCACATTTATCCACCCAAAGACTTAAATAGGCTGTTCTTCACGGTGTGCAGAGCAAGAGAAGTCATCTGGTAGATATGCCACTCAGTATAGAGAGATACCATCGGCTTACATACATTGTTTCCTAGAGCATTTTTCTTAATAATATTTCTTGCTAGGAGCAATCTAAAAGGAGGAGAAGGAAACCAACAGTGCCTTCTCTATGCACACTCCCTTGGCTATGGAGGAAGCAACACAGCAATAAAGCAGAAGGAACACACTTCAGCTCCTTCACCATTTAAATTGAACTAAAACCTATCCCCTGCTGAAGGTTCAGAGAGATTTCAGTGACAAACACCAACAGCTTCATTTGCGAGAACCATTCAAAAGCCAATAATTCCCATCAACATCTCTACATCTGGTACTGAAACAATTCATGTTACGTTCCCACCTGGTAGGTGGTGTCAAATTCATCCTGCTTCAAAATTCTTCATCATGCACACTAGCCCAGCTGTTAGACTGTGCTGCTGAAAGGGATCCTGTGAAGCCAAGCTCGGCTTTCCCAAGCTCTGCTTGGTATGGAGAAGAGTAAGGCTGAAAACATAACTACCAAGGTAGTTAATAAGGTACTAGACTCCTTACAGATCAATATCCCAAGCAGATTTTGACTCAATAGGCAACAAGTATTTTTGTGTTTGCACGTATCACAAGAAGGGTGGAAGGAACACCTGTAAGGTATAAAAACCACCTCAGTAAGATTAAGGGAAAATACACATCAAACCAGAAAGGCGAGGAGGCTGAGAGCACTAGAAAGCACAGGGTTTTGCCTGTGCCTGGACCATGGAGGAGAGGTGGCCTCTCCCTTTCGCTGAGCGCACAGGCGTGAGCAGCTTGCAGCATTGCTAAGCAACACGACTCCACGCTACCTCTGCCGATGCAGATTCGGGGCAGGGAATTTGATCCAGAAGCCACTGAAAAAAGGGAGAAGCTCGATAAAAACGGCTGCGCGAATCTCACACTCGCCGAGGAAGCCAAAGCTGGGCTCCCACGCAGCCAGTGCAAGAGGCAATTAAGGAAAACAGGGCAGGGAAGAAAGCTCAAACTGAAGCAGCATTTAGAAAAACTCTGCATACACAAAGCAAGTAGAAAAGAGAAGACAGAACAGCTTAGAAAGGGAAACACAGCACTGCTAGTATCACCTTGGATATTCAGGGTCTACAGCAATGAAAACAATCAAAGCATCAAGTCTTTTTAATATAAATAGCAAGTAATAAACACCAAATTTTCAATTGTTTCCAAATTAAAGTGCACATTAACTCTGCAGAGTAACAGACGCCTTCTCTATATTGTGACTCTACATTTTATGAATGATATTATATTTGAATACTTGTATTGAAGTCTTGCTTGTTACAAATATAATCCAAAAGAAGAGATTTTATAGTAATACCCTACAGAAACCCATTAGCCATGCAAAACCTTGAAAGACCGTTATCTATAAGCACTTAGTTTTACTGAAATTGAGATGTGCTAAGCAGCAAGCGCTGGGCACATCTACTTGCAGCCACATCTTCCATATGAGCAACCTGTGCATTAAAAGCCAAATAATGTATGGTATTATTTGGCCATGCTATTATTGTCTCAGCTTCCTGACCTGCGGCTAAAAAGGTGGTCACCTCTCCCACGCCCAATACAGCCACATAGTCCTGTCTTCTAGCAGTCTCTGTGTTGCCAGCTTCCATTTCCCACCTGGGGTGGCATCAAATGAGAAGGATCCTCTGCTGCCTATGCAGCAGGTCCAAGCAGTGACGCGGGCAACAGGCCACCTACACGCAACCCAGGATAACATTAGCTGCCTAAAGGAGCAGCCAGACTGCCTAGGGCTTTGCCTCATTAGGCGAGGCTTTAGCAGAATCAGGGGGCTGCCAGTGCTACCTGCTGCGCATCCATGAACTTTAAAGGAACATGCACACACACCAACCAGTTGTTGTCTCACTTCTAGAACCAGCTTTAGGACAGATGAACAAAAAGCAGGGGATACGCGGCCAGTTTCCAGGAAAGGCCTCTAGGACCTACAGACTAGTACCTATAGGCTTCCCCCCGCCAGAAATTTTAAGCACTGCATCAGTAGGTATGGAAACTAATACGATATATTGATGAAGTGCCATCATGGCTGTTGTAGAAGTCATGGCTCACAAACCTGCGGTCACATAGATGAGTAAGGGTGACATGTATGATATACAGTACTTGGATCTCTAACAAATCTGTGACAGTTTGTCTCACCATAGGTTTTTAAAGAAATTAAACTGTCACAGGGTAAGATGGAGGGTCCTCTTATCGATTAAGAACTGGTTAGATTAGAACCAAAGCATAAGAATAAATGCGCAGTTCTCACAACGGTTCTGTTCTTGGACTCGCGCCACTCAGTACATTCATGGCTTATCAGGAAAAGAGAGCAAGTAGCAGTTTGCTGGTGATATAGAATTTGGGAGAGTAAGAACTGACTGTGAAGAGCTGCAGACAGATATTCCAGCACTGAGTGAGGAGACAGCAAATGAAGTTTGTCACATATCTACACACATAACACATACAAAGCAACAGCCAACACGGTCAGCGATAATCCCGGAAATGCTGGAGTCACTGCAGATATTGGAGGAGAGGGAAACATATTTCAAAGCTCAGTGCCAGGCAGCACCTCAGGGATGAGCAGGTCAGGGATACCCCACACAACAGAAATCAACACAGTGCAGCTTCTGAATACAGCCCTGAGACATCTTCCTCCAAGAAGGATAAAATACAGTAAGAAAAGGTTCAAAGAAGGGTGACAACAATGACCAGTCTGGAGCAGCTTTAACCTGAGGAGAACTAAACACACAGGAGCTCTTCAGATTATAGGGGGAGGCAGACAAGATGAGACACAAAACCAGAAACAACATTACAGAGAAAGCAAGTAGGAAACTGTTATTCCGCGAAACACATGAGTTAGAAATAAAATGAACATACTAGGCAGCTTGCTTAAAAACAGAAGGAAAAGAAGGTTCTTTTTCCATACTACAGTTAACGGCAGAACTCAGCATCGCAGGATGCTGTGGAGGCAAAAATTGAAAATAGATTCAGATGTGATTTACTATTTTCATCAAAGGAAGTCCAACAATGGCTACTAAACAAAGATGCAGACACATTTTTCTTGCTTAAGGTCCTCAAACTTCAGATTGCCATGAGCTGCCACACCACAGATCCCTATTTTTACTGTGTTCTCCCCAGGTATTACTACTGGTCCTACCTCTAGATGCAGGATGCTTGGCTGAAACTCTTCTCTGGCCTGAATCACAGGGTAAATTTGGTGTAGCGAGTCCAGGACACTACAGCAAGATGTGCAACATGGGGAAGCCCAAGTTTTTGATCTTCATCTCCTCTGAAACATTGAGCAGATGCTGTATGAGCAAAGGCCAAGTGAGCTGGGCCTGTTTAGCCTGGAGGAAAGAAGACTGGGGAGAGACCTGATTACCAGAGGGGTAAATGTAGGGAGGAGAGTGCCAAACTCTTCTCAGTGGTGACCATTAACGAGACAAGGGGTAATGGGTACAAGTCAAAGCACACGAATTTCCATCTCCAGGTGAAGAAGAACTTCTTTCCTGTGAGGGTGACAGAGCCCTGGAACAGGCTGCCCAGAGAGGCTGTGGAGTCTCCTTCTCTGGAGATCTTCCAAACCCGCCTGGACACCACCCTGTGCCCCGTGCTCTAGGGGTCCCTGCTGGAGCAGGGGGGTTGGACTAGAGGATCTCTAGAGGTCCCTCCCAACCTCAACCATTCTGGGATTCTATGATTCTATACTCTATTCTTATTTGTTTTAGGTGGCTGAGTTCAATTACGGTAGTGTGCAAGTGAATTTGAAAGCAATCTGGGAAACAGCATAGCCTGCAAAGCAGCAGCACAAGGAGATGAGAAAGAGGGAGGAGGAAAAAAGAGGTCCTTCTCAAAATTCCACTGGGGATTCAGAAATTACCAGCTAAGGAAGGAACAAAAGAGAGTATTAACGCTTGTCTGGCCTTTGTGTCCCCCATGAGCCAAGCAGTTCTCCTCCCCAAATCTCCTAAAATGGCTGGCAGGCAAGCTACAAATCTGAAAGATGTCCCCAAAATGGCCTCTTTATGGGATTTATGAGGCAGTAACAGATTTATACAGTCACTTACAAAGGTGAGATATATGCCCACTTTCACAGCCTTACCATCACGTTATAAATACAAAATGTGATTGTATCTAGCAGCTAATCTGTTGGATTTGACCTGCTGTTAAAAAAGCATGTTTAAAATGCTTTAGAGCAAGTATATCAACTTTGGTTCACTTTCTGAAATACCAAGATAGCTTTGAGTGAGAAGTGAGTTTGCCTTTTCCATACCATCCATTTTTAGCTCAAGTTCCTAAAGAGGACGTAGATCTTCGACATGTTCTTACTCCCAGGTGACACTGATAACAGAGCTGAAATACAGAGCACCCCTTTCCCCTGAAACACAGAGACTCAACCACAAGGAATCTTCTGCACCTCCAGCTTGCTATCTCTTTGCAGACTGCAGCCTGGTCCAGCCACTTTCCAGTTTCACATCCCATCTCTTGCGGCTTCCAGACATAATCTGCATATGGGCAAGCACAGTTTCACCAAAACCAATAAACCAACCTGTCCTAACACCACACTGCGCTCAGCTGCTGTTTTAAGTTTCCCTGTAACTTCTGCAGTGGGTGGTGGCTTTCCTGTTCTGCACAAGTCACTGAAAGCCAAGGAGCCTGGAGATCATCCGCATCTTCCATCCTTCCTTCCATTCTCTGCTGTTCATCCCACATGAACGTCTCTGCATAGAGCCAGTCAGTCCCATGGGCTCCTACAGGAGGCTCACACTGGAAGAGTCACTCACATTTTCCCTCCGGAGCCAAGCTTAACAGTAATAACAGCTCATAACGTGTTATGGAATACATATCATGTATTAGCCTGTTAAATAACAAACCTCAATCTCCGAATCGCCTTATGCTGTGGTGTGAAGAGGTCAACTCTTCTCTGAGATACTAGCATCAGACAGCAGCAAGTCTGTCGGTTCTGATTTAATCACATTCTCAGGCTTAGTTGTCTCAGCTCAGTGGTTATCCCACAAATCTCAATACAGGCACTAAGATGACTGATGCAGTGACTCACACTTACTTCCCTGCTGTAATTTCAAAACAGCATCACTTATCTCACTGAAGTGTAAATCCATCCAGGGCATCAACATCATGTAACTGCTGCCCTATCTGCTGCAAGAGTTCCGTGTCCCCACAGCATCTGTAATTTCTGCAAAACTGTAGAAGTACCTCGGGCTAGAGTCATACTCTAGTTCTCGACACCTTCTCTCTATCTCCTTGCATTCCTCCAATCTCCTGCTAATTCTGAGACAACTTTAAAGCACTGTTACTTTTTTTCTAGAAGACAAAATGAAGCACATGTCCGTGAACTATATGAACACTGGTACTATTCTGTAACTTAACCAGAGCTAGGCAAGAACATTTGACTCCAGATCATTTAATAGCTGGGTCCATTTAACCAACCCATTCGAGATAAATCATCTCCAGGTGAGGAGGAACTTCTTTCCTGTGAGGGTGACAGAGCCCTGGAACAGGCTGCCCAGAGAGACTGTAGAGGCTCCTGCTCTGGAGATCTTTCAAAACCACCAGAATGCCACTCTGTGCCTCGTGCTCTAGGGGTCCCTGCTGGAGCAGGGGGTTGGACTAGATGATCTCTAGAGGTCCCTCCCAACCTCAATCATTCTGTGATTCTGTGAACAGGAAATTACAGGGAGTGGCCCTTACAAGTTCTGACCTGGACTTTTCCCAAAATGCCTCAAGTGACATCATTCAGCCATGGGTTCCACGATCAGGTGCTTTTATAGCAGGTGAACAGATTTAGAAAAAAACAGACTTCACTGCTATGGCCGTACACTTAGCCTAAATGAGAGAGATTTGAAAAACATCTCATGAAACTAATAATAGCACCCCCTCCTGCCTTTTTATTTTTCCTCTCCCAGGCACACAAACAATTCAGTACTTATCTTTTCCATACTCCTGTGCTTTCAACACCATTTTTCCCCTTTGTACTAAATGTATTGTCAAGATCAGCCTTAACAACTTCCTGTGTCACAGACCCTTTGAAGTTAATGTTCAGATATATTTGGCTGTGTTTTCCAGCCCCTGAAATTCCTCTCACGCTTGCATTTTCAACAGTGTAGTGTTTTTCAAACAACCTCTGTGACGGAATGGCAACAATGCTGCACTGGCATCTGCAAGGCTCTCAGCAGGAAACCTTACCGTAACAGTTCACACTTTGCCCAGTACCACGCGTATTCTTGACATGTTTTTAATGCATGGGGGTTATTTTGGGCAATACTGCCCCCTCCACCAGCAGTGTGTTTCCAAAAGCAGCCTCTGGACTTTGCTCCTCTGAGCTCTTATCAGCTACAGACAGCGGATCTGCAAGGCGTCCGCAACCACCGAGCCTTTTCTGGATTCAGGTTCACTTAGCAAGTCAAACTGCTGTAGCAAAGAACCTTATCCAGGGGAGTTTAGTAAACCCTCTGGATATCTAATGGAAAACTTACTACCATAAGATGATATGATTTTTAATATGCTGCTTTTTGCTGCCCAGGAGTCAGAGTCAAGGAGTGAGACATGGAAGCCAATGGCAGTGAATGCACTAACTGCTCAGCACAAGCTTCTGGGTGATGTCTCAAGACTCATGTTAATTATAAACAACAACAAAAACCACTTTCACTAGTGTCTCACCTGAACAGGAGGGTATTTATCCGCTTATCTAACCCAAACACAAGGTGACTGGCATTTTGGTAGTCTTTGGGGGAGGTCTGTGACTATCATAAACCAAAGAGGAATAAATCCTCTGGGAACCACTGCCACCAATGTGATAAACCCTTCTAGACTGAAACACACACAGACGAAGCCCTACAGACTTTATACTTTTATAGAGCAGCAGACCCATACAACTCCTCATAACATCACCAAGAGTGTTACTATATTCTCCGACTGCACTAAAAGCCAAAGGCAAAACCACCTTGGACTCCAGAAAAATACAACTCCAAATCCACCACCACTGAAGACTAGATTCAGCTCCCTCCCCACATAGATAAGGAAATTTCAAGCCTAGTTTTTCCATTTCTTTGAGGATACATGAGATCGAGTTTGTTTTGAGCCTTGGTTTGCTGACGTCTCTCTAAAATCACCAGCTAGTGTAGCTCTAGACTCCAGGTCAGACTCACGGAAAAAGCTTTCCTAACGTCTGCAAAGGAAAAATCAGAGGTCAGAGATAGGAAGGGATCTCTGTCTCTTTATGTAAATGGGGTTTTGCTCTAACAGGTTTTTAAATAAACTGCTCCCTTCCTCAAGAAAGTAGTTATCACAGTAAGGGGACCAGTGAAAAATAAACATGCCCACAACAGCATACAGCTTCCAGGAATTGTGCCCAGGAGAATCTGCTTGTAAGTTATTTTATTCTCCCTCCAATTTGTGAAAAGGCAGGAAATTCAAGTTCACATGGGTAGAGGGCAGAAATCTCATGTGACCAGGCAACAAGCCACAGACAAAGCACTCTGCAGGTAATAACAGGGTCATATTCTCTCAAGCACAGGAATAGGTAATTATGTGTAAAGCGTGCCTGAAGCTCACAATCAAATGTGGATCTACTCAGACTAGGACTATTAGCCTATTTATAAAGATTTTCAAGAGATATTTTGGTCCAAATGGAAAAAAAAAAATATTATCAGATGGCTTGATTTAAGTCATGATTGAAAAGTAAACATGCTAGTAAACAAAAAACCTTGCTCCAAAAATGTTTTTGTTATTTTCCTCCAGAAGTTGATTTCTATCAACTAATACATACTATAAAAAAATCATTTCCTCACTGAATATAGTTCTTGCACTTACTTTGTTACCTCTTCTGCATAACCATTAGGTTACACTTTATGTAGACACACTTCTATGTAATCCTTATTTACATTTATTGCTTTTAGACTTTTTGCATTAGAAAATAGCAGTTGATTTATACAGAGATGCTTATTTTGCTTTCTGTACACAACATTTGGAAGGAACTGAGCTTAGAACACTAAGGTGTCTCCTGTAAAAGCAGCCGTAAAAAACATACCAGATACCTACAAAAAAGTTTATAACAAAACACAAATACTATTTAAAACAATGGATTATTATGCAAATGAAATATTAAGATTCAATTACCAAAATTAATTTTTGATTCCCTAAATCAGATTTATTAAGAAATTCTATTAGTTATCTAGTCTAAAAAGCACTGTCAGCGAGATACCTAATTTACATGATGCCTCAATTAGACACCTAGAGTTCTTTGTGCGCTTCAAGCTTTAAAGCATCTAATCGCAATTTTCTCCCCTATCCTCTGCCCTGATTTTGTAGAATAAAAGGGGAAGGGAAGTTTAAAAAAAAAAAATAAAAAGAAAAAAGCACAACTACAACAACAAAAACAGCTTTCCTATTTCTGAGCTCCCAAATGGCTTTTCAATCTTGAGTTTATTAATGAAAAAACATTCTGTTTGCCTTGGGTAGCTGAACTGTAACTAAATATTTTATTAAATATATTAATTAATCTCTGCATCTCAGAATATGAAAATAATTACACTTGGAAAAATATTAAGCAGCAGAGCTCAATCCAACATAAAGACAGTAAAACAGATATCTACAAACTTCGATGGGCAGCTCCTTCCAGCCGTGCTGCATTTTTAATGGACTGTGCACAGCAATACAAAAGGCCAATCGTTTGACCGATAAACTTGAGAAGCATTTTACTTAAATGACACAAACAGGCAGAGAGGTAACATCGTGACAGAAGAAGCTATTATGGTTTAAATTTAAATTTAGTTTACATTTTTATTCTTAAGGGGAAGCTTTTGCAAAAGCCTTTTTAATTAGTTTTTAAATGCACCCCGGTGCCAACCTGCTCACTGTTCACAGCTTTGCTGCTTCACAACCCCTCTGTTAAACATTACAGTCCTCTCACCGAGTGGGTTTTAAGTTAACGTTTCCAAGTCATTGCTTCCATACAGAAACAATTTTACGGAAAATCCCAGTGAAATATTAGGAGACTGCTGCCAGCATTCGGGATCTTCTCTCTCATGGTTATTTAAATAAACCCTTTCCAAGGACGTTCTGCTTTTTGTGCTTTCATTTTCTTCCCCCCTAATTTTGCAGAGCTCTCCCCAGGCCCAGTTCCAGCTCTCCTGGGGCTCCCAGGGTGCGGGCGCAGAAACGCGGCCGACCCGCAGTGACCATGCCACCTTCTCGCGCCCCGGGGGAGGTCCACAGACCAACACTTCACCAACAGGGGAGTCCTGAGCCGCCAGGGAATGAAAACAGCCTTCAAGAATGCCGGAACACTCCAGGAAGAGGGACATTTCCCCTCGCGGTGGAAATAAACGGTGAGGGTTTCCAGGTTTCTACATTTGGTCCTGTTTGAAAGCTGCAAGGGGTGGAAACGCTGTTCCGCTTCCCTTGGCCTCTGAGGGCGAGTTCACACACAGCTGAAGAACGTTATGGTTCAATGTCCAGACAAGGCCTCGGTCAGACAGATAATTTATCTGGGAATAAGACACCAAAAGAGCGGGTTGGAAGAGAGCCCGTTTACCTAAAAGGGGCAGGGATGCATTTCTTTCTTCCTGCCCCTCCGAGAAACACCTCAAGGAATATTTCTGCCTGAAGAAAGTCACACTTCTGAAGAAATCAAGGGAAAGGTTTTACAGGGGCAATTAATGGTAATTTTTCCAAGTACTTACAAAATAACATCAAAACAGAGCCACGATGACGGCAGCAACTGCCAGTTTTAACTGACCAGCTATGACCACGCTGAGGGAGGTGTAACCAAGGCCTGCAAAAGGAGCGAGCAGGCCAGCACTACAGAGCACTTCACGTGTGGAACAAGCTGCTCACACACACCACCATATCTGTGCTGACACGCATCCCCACTATAACGCCGTGCACTCACGTCCTCGCCCGGCGGTGCTGGCCTCCCCTCTGCCCGAGCGGGCGCTGCCTGGCTGCCCCAGGGAGCCAAGGCAGCAAGGCCAGCGGCCCAGGGACCAAGCATCAGCCGTCATAGAATCATAGAATCACAAAATGGCTAGAGTTGGAGGGGACCTCTAGAGGTCATCTAGTCCAATCCCCCTGCACACGCAGGGTCTCCTAGAGCATGTGGCACAGGGTGGTGTCCARGTGGGTTTTGAAGATCTCCAGAGAAGGAGACTCCACCACCTCTCTGGGCAGCCTGTTCCAGGGCTCTGTCACCCTCACTGTTTAGAAATTCTTCCTCAAATTCCTGTGGAACTTCTGGTGCCTCAATTTGTGGCCGTTTCCTCTAGCTCTATCACTGGCCATCCCCGGCTCCCGCCATCAGCCGTGCTGAAGGCGAAGCCTGACACAGGTATGACTGCTCATTTTAAAAACCCCGCTCGTCCCTAAAAAGAAATAAAAATTAATAAACTTTAAGCATAAAAGACCTGCAGAACAGCCAAGGACAACATTGCTTTAAGGAAAACCAAACAGTGTGTTACCGCAACCCTCAGCGCGCAAAGCAACTCCAGCTTTCTGCATGTGCTGCAAAAACAAGATATTATTTAGGCTGCTCTCTTGAAAGGTTCCTTCAGTGGGCAGCCTTCAAAGTTACAAAGTTGCATTCAAAGAAAAATTAAAAAAACCCACGGCGGCTGTCTGGGTCAGTAAAGAACACGTAGTGCCAAGGGGCAGAGAGCCCCATTAAAGAGATGTAAGGCATGGAGGCACCTCACTGAATTCCTGCAGTTTGCTCGGAGGCTTTCAAGGGACCAGAAGTACATAAATGAGGCCCTTATTACGGGCCATTCTATAAAAACAAAGTGAAAGCTTTAAAGCTTTTACAGCTTAACAAACTTTTTACTGTCTACCATCAGGGTTTTCCCCCTTTTAGTCTCTAGCATAAAAAAAACTACAAAATACACTTCTCTTACCCTTTAGCTCTAATATAGAGGCATGCTAGTCAAAATAGGTCGTTGTAGATTTTATTAACACAGATAAAGTGAGTAAGAACATGGTAACAAAAACAAAACCTGTGGTTATTAATCAGGAACTAGCTTAACTCAGCGTAAAAAATAACAAGTACAACGAGCAATTACAGTTCAAGAAAACAAATGCAGAGAATATTTGATATAACACAGATAATTGTGGATAGAAAAGAAACACCAAAATTCAGAAGCAAAGGAGACCGGTGGAGCTAATGGACCAGAAACTGGGTTACACAAGATCTCTGATGGCTGAACAGACAATCAAAAGGAAGACAAAGTGCGGGGCAGCGAGTCCTCCTCCCGTGCTCAGCAGCCATGTGGGGACTCCGTGACCAGGAGCACCGCAGCGGCTTCCAGGGGAGCCCAGGGCAGCAGAGCAGTGCAGGAGTCGGCCTTCACCATTTGGCAAGAATCAGGATGGTTTTGCACAGCCTTAATGGCTCTGAGTTAAGATCCAAAACGATGAAGTAGCTTTTTTTTTTTTTTTTTTTTAAATAGCAGCAGTGGTATTTCTGACATCTGAAAGCAGACTGAACAAAAACACCAGTCCTTATAGGGTGTACCCTTGAATCGCACTATGGATACACAAAAGGAAATTAGGGAGAATTGCCAAGACTCCTATAAACACAGGCGCAGGCCTGCAGTTACCTAAACCTTGCTCTTCAGTCCCTCACTGAGTATCTGGCTGTGCGGGCAACGGGAGCAAGGAACAGAAACTTCATTCTGTAACTCACTAAACATGGATTTGAACAGGTCATATATTGTGACTAATGATTACGTTGATAATTCCTGCCCATTAAAAAGCCACATTTATTCTCCAAAGCATCTGCTAAGAGAGAGAAAATGCATTGACTTGTAAATCCATGGAAAATAAATAAAAAGTTTGAGAAACTGAAAGCCTACATAGAAATCAAGAAGGAAAACAAGTTAAAGTAGTACAAATAAGTAGTATCAGCTTTGGAGGATGCCAATTCACAATACCTGAAAACCTCAAACACAGCATCAATGGAATCACATATTCATTAAAGCAAAGTTTCCGATTGCAAATTGTGTTCTTTAGAATTCTTTGTCCTTTATTTTATGAAGAAAAGCTTTCATTAATATCTAGTGATTAAACACATTTCCTCAGACTTGGCCTTATAATGGCTAAAGCACTGGTGGATGTATTTTTCAGTCACAAACTGCCATTAAGGCTAGGAGAGAGCAATGCCTCTTGCCAGGACTGCGAGTAGCAGCGCATCTGACACAGAGGAAGGTAAGTGCAGAACTTCCGCTTGTACCATGCCTGCCTCTTAGACTGAATAAGACTCAGCTTTATCAGTAAATCTGAAGAAAAAAGAATAAGAATGTGCTCTAGTAAAACACTGAATGCATATGGGAGTTCTGAGAAGGGGGAGATGGAAAGAATTAAGGAGGAGCCAAAAGAAACAAGCCCACAGAAGAGGGTTTCTGTTCTTCCTTCAAACATGAGCTAAATGCATATTGTGCAAGAGCAACGCCACACACAGCTGCATATAATCAAAGGTCAAGACTTTTACTTTTCAGCCATTCTTCTCCACTGGAGGATGAAGCTGCCCTGCAACGTGCTCTCCAGCTTTGACTTCAGGAGACCAGCCATGCACTTCCATCTGCAACATTAACATGGCCCTCAAATTAGCTGTATAACCTACTAGACATAAGAAATACAAGCACTACAAACAAACTACAAACAAAACCCAGCTAGCCAAGGGCTTCCACAGCTTCTATTCTGTCTATACCAAAACACAATGGACACATTAATAACACAACTCTTCCACTCCACTAACATTCAAGTGGCACATCTCACATATGTGACTTCAATCTAAAAGCAGCACTCCCTTCTCATAATGCTTTAAGAGTACCAAGGCAAAACTATTTTGATTATACTTAGAGCTCTCAGTTCAGAGGCAACTCTTGTACACATGCCTATCTAAAGAGAAAATATCTCACCTGAGCCAGTATTACTTTATTTTTCCTTTCCCAAACACAGAAAACATGTATCTACATGAAGCAGAGTCCTTAAAAGAAGGACCGTCATCATTGCCATTGCCCTCTTGCAGCTCCCAGCAGTGTAAGGAATCAGATGAAATTTCCTCAACAGGAGAAGACTAAATAAACACTGTAAATTAAACAAAACCATGTTGATGATCTATTTGCAATCACTTCCAAACGATGCAGAGTCCTCATTTTCCCTTCATAGAAGAACATATAAATAAATATGGTGTACCTCCAACAAGGCCCACCTAAGTGAAACTTTTCTTAAACACATCCAAAAGCTAATCAAATGAGCTTTTCCTGACAAGATTCCAATTAATTTTAGTCTGGATGTCGAACGAAAATGAAACAAAAGAGTTACTCCAGGATTTGCCTGAAACAAGCAAGCTAGTGTGTAGAAGCAATCTGATCATTAGGCAATACACACACATACAAATCGCTACAACAGATTTTCGTTCACAAAAGGCAGACACTTCCAAAGGATTTAAGGGAATGTTATCCTAGCTGACGAATTATAATCCTACTCTCAGGCATTTCAGCCCTTTCTAAGTTGAGCCAAATGGCCATTTGACTGCAAAAGGAAGCACATGCACACCCATGGACTCGGGTTGCTTACTGCAATTCAAATAGTCTACAGGAAAACCAAAGCAGACACCCTTAACCCACTCCCGGGAACTCTTCCCAAGGAAAACTCTGGAATTACTTGCAGATTTTCAAATAATCTTTTAGGCCTTATTATATATCATCATGTTGGTTTTACAATTAATTTTGTCACACTCAATCCACTAGCAAAGGCCAGAACTATAATTCTGATTAGTTCTCTTCCTCATCTCCAAATCACACTTTTTGCGCCAAGCTGGAACTGTACTCAAACCACAGTTTCTAAAATTCATTGTATCCCAGGATTAGCCCAGAGCCTTTGAAGATGCAAGACTTAAAGTTTCTAGAAACTTTTTACATTTTCCTGTAAACAGTTTTTAGATTTATTATCTACCCTTCACAAGCACACATCCAAGCTTCAGCACCAAACCTGGGGTGTTTTTAAGCAGAAAGTAACCCAGCCTGGTTTCAGGGCCAGCCTTTTTATTTGGCAGAGAAGTAAGTCATACACTTTAAAAATCTCTTCTGTTGAATTATGGCGACACTAGAACAAAAAACTTCAAGTTTTCTTCAAGAACAGATGTCATATAATCCTGCAACTACAAGTATCCTCAACAGGACACTCAGTTTTGCAGAGAATCCAAATCCAGATGTCATAAGGTAGGCTTAGCTCTCCCTGATATTTTTTTGATGTGACAGTGGGAGGGAAAACTGGGCAGTTCTGTTACTTATATCCCATCCATCACAGTCCATACTGAAGCAGCCTACCATCTCTACAGCTAACTACTTTAGCTTTGAATTATTCTTTGTCTATATACTATATTTTGCTTACTATATATCTTGTGCTAAAGCTTAAAACAGAAAATAGGTATTTTCAAACATTACTCATACTTGGAAAATTTTGTAGTTTCTTTACTGTCTAATGAAATCTTACCAACAGACAGCTGGGAAGCCAAACGAGCAAGAACATGATCAAAAGCAATACTGTTTTCACTGCTAATTCTTTCAGATATCTAACTGAATTGTTTTAGATAATATTGATATATATTTTTAAAAAATGAAGTGTCTAAGCTTGCTTTCAAAAGGGGGAAAAGAAAAGTTTCTAGGCTCTTACCTCATTGCATGTATGAACAAACACACCCCTCCACCACAACAGAGATCTGTTTTTTCAGCCTAGCACTTGCAGTGTGTCACCATTAATCCTTAGCTGTCTTCCATCTTGCACCTTCCCTTCATCAAGAGAGACAGGAATGGCTTCCCCATGCTTGGTTTTCTCAACCAGAGAGCTACCTTCAAACGTCATTTGTTCCTGCATTGCTTCAGATGATCTTTGAAGCATTATTATAGCTCAAAATTGCCCTAGTAGTTTATATGGTGCCTTAGTACGTAACTGCACAGAATCAAAGAATATATACTTGAGGCTGGACAGGAGTCCTGAAGATCATCTACTCCAATGTACCTGCTCAGAGCAGATCAGCTACAGCAGGACGTCCCTTAGCATGTCCAGTCAAGTAGCTTCTGCCTGCAAAATAAGAGAAAATAACTTCCAGGTATTGCCCAAACGACGTTTTCTTAGTTCAGGATCTGAAAGTGTGCTCAATTTACACCTGAAATGTTGAACAACTGGAGTTACACTTGACATAGACATGCAGCTCTTGCACCATCAGTTTTGTACTTCATTCTTGGATAAAATAGCCCTCCACAGCTATGTGAAGCACTTCCCCATAAGCTTGGGAGCTTGCTATGGCATGGCCAAGGCTTCAGATAAATATTTTGTTTTCTGGAAAGGCTTCATTATTGCTAGGTTTGGTTCTTCCCCACTAAGGGCCACTGTGTAAATATGCCCACGTTTGAGGAACCACAGTTTTCCTTCAACAGTTTTCCTTAAGTTTGACTCTGCTCGCCCCTGCCTCTCCTCTACAAAAAGCCAGCTGCTCCATAGCTCGCTCCGCTACAAACCTGCCCTGTGAAATGGCCATCAGCAACTTCTCCTCTCCTACAAGTCCGCCCAGCAATTCTGCTCTTCAAAGTTCACTCTGACTCGCTCATTTTAGACAAACCAACCAAACACCTTGGAACTGTTCAGTTTGTGACTTGCTTCCTAATTCGGGTATTATTAACAAATGCCAAACAGTGGGCAGCGCTTACAGTACCTTAAAACCTTTTTTTATATTCATACAGCAGAGTCCTTGCCTGTTCTCTCCACTGGATTACTCTCACACCACCTGCTTTGTCTTTTATTTTCTGTTGAGACACTGTTAGAATATTTTCTGCTCTCTCCAGACTCTCTATTTAGTGACTGTATTCTATAGGTCTCCTGCCTTATATGTCTGTTTTATGGTGGTGGGGTTTTTTTTTTTTTTCATAGTTTCCCACATTGTTCACAGCATTGAAAATTATGCTCAATATTTCAAGAGACATATGGGAAAAAGTGGCATTTTGCACCAAAACATTCAACAGTTTTTAAAAATTACTCCAGTTAATGTAGCTAAGCTATAAAAAATGGCTAATGAATAACATAGGTTAACTGTAAGATTATGCTGCTGTAATTTTCTAAATGCACATACTGATACCTCTGTTTGAAAGCAACAAAAATTAGAATATTTAATATGTTTAAAGGTAAACATTAATGGCTTCAGGCCTTGCAGATACAACACTAAACATAGATTTTCAGGAGGAATTTCAGTAGAGATAAGATAGCAAGTGAGGTCTTCAAATAAAGAGACTGCAAATTGCCTCTGAAAAGCCTTATCTAGAATAGGTTCTCAAATTTTAACATCTATAATACACCAAGTAATCTCAGTGTATCAGAGTATGCACATTCATAAATCTCTAAGAAGTATGACTGATTTTTCTCCTTTTTCTTCCCGCTTTCTCCCTTTAGTATTTTTTCATACTGCTAAGGGCCTGAATACTAATCACTCCCTGGGAAACAGGAAACTCTCATTCTTAGAACAGCACCAACTTCTGCAGATTCTTTGACAAAATCTTTGCCTTCTAACTTATTTCCATCCTTGATGTTCAAACAAATACCCTCATCCAGGACAAACTAAACTGATCACACTTTTCTTTAATCCAGAAAGAAAACCACTATTAACCAGAAGAGCTGGCCAAAGCGTTCTCAGTTGTAATCATTGTTATTGCAATCATAAGACTGCAGAGAATTAACTAAATAAAAACAAATCTAATTCCTTTTGCTTTGATAGTAAGCCATAAGCAGCAGCAAACTACAGGATAATTTGTGGCAGGCTGGAAGAGAAAGGAGGGAAGGGAACGGAAGGGCAGAAAAAGCCCTTTCTCCCCCCAGAACGCTCCTCTCCTCCCTCCCCTGAATCGTGGGAAGGGCAGGGCGGCCAAGGAATTGCTCTGAGTTTGTCACATACCTGCTGTACTCCCAGGCCTCTGAGTGACGGGAAGGCTGTTGCACCAGACCAGCGATAGCGCCACGTCCCCTCTCCTTCCAGAGCCGTTTATTTTCAGCAGTTATTTTAACTTACTAACATAAGGAAAAACACCTCTGTATTCCAGTGCAAGAGCTTGCTCAGCCCTCCCGCCCCTTTCTGTGCCGGCCTGTGATTCCAGCCCAGCTCCTGGGGGAGACAGGAAACCACCCAGGGACATACCTGCCCTTTCAAACACAGGAGCTCTGCCCTCCCCCCAGCTTTCAGGCCCACACCAGCACCACGCCAGCCAGGCAAACAGGAAGCCTAATTATTCTCACATGTGCCAGCGAAGCAGTAGGGCCTTTCATGGGAAAGCTGATAAGGAGAGACGTAAAAGAGTAATGAGCTCCCTGCCTGTGCTAGCAGAGGCCCTGGCTGAACACCTTTGGTATTGCAGGAGACTGAGCCCTGCAGATACTCAAAACCAATGAGAGATGTGCGGAAAGAATGAACGTACTGTGTCTGTGGTTCAAGTGCTTCATCCAGGCACCAAAAGGAAAAAGGGTTTACTTGAGAGGGTGGGCAGCCGCAAACGGCGTGATGCAGCGTGCACAAAGGCTACTAAGCGGGCAGAACCCCTCGGTGCCATCTGGCCACCAGCCTGGCGCTGCGCCTGCCATGTGAACCAACTGACAAGTCTCTTCTCGACTTGTGCCGCGGCAGAGGTGACCCAGAGGAAGACCAAGGCGATGCAGCCGCCCGCAGTGTTAGTGCCCGGGGAGCAGGGAAGCGCTGCTACCAACACGCACGAGGGCCAGCACTGACCAGCAGGAGCAGCAGCCCCACAACCACCAACTCTCACGTATTGCTGACACTCTGGAAACCCACACAGTAAGTCATCTTTTGCTCAGCCTCCTTCCTAGCAGACATCCCAGGTACCGTAACAGCCCGAGGGAAGATTTGCAATGGCAAGCAGCAGAGCACCGCGAAGGCAAGACACTCTCCATATGGGAGCTAGCAACACAGCCTTGGAGATCGGGTCTCCCACCTTCCCGTGGGCTTCGGTCCTGCAACCAAACTCCCCGAACTTCACGTGCAGGATTTCATTTTATTTGGATATCAACTACTTGGATATCATCATTATTCTTCCCTTTAAGCCCTTTTGGTATCTAGAAGTTGGAACAATTTCTCCCTTTTCTAATTCTAGATACAAAAAAAGGAGTTTAATACCCTGTGCCTCAATCTCCATCGTGTTTTCATTTCTCAGAACATTTAATCAACTTCATTTCATTACAGACAAGGCTAAGGATCCCCTGTGATCGCTGGCAAGATAGCGCTGACGCCTGAAAGACTGACCCAATTGTCTAATTCATCCACTTTCTGCAGGCTCCTGTCTTTACTGACATTTTATACAAACTCAAAACTCACTGAGCCTGGCGACCTTTTATACCTCTGTAATTAGTCGTCTGTGCCTTTACAACCATGAAAGCAAGCTGCCCCCTCGCTTCCACTAATTCAGCAGTCCACCCATAAACTATAAACTTCAGTCTGCTCAGCACCTACCAACCACAAACGTACACGTGCACACAAGCCCTCCCAACCGTAACCTTTCAAGCCTGGAAAATTAAGCCTAGAAAGGCCATTTTAATATAAACATGCCCAGTTCTGAAAGAAGAAACACAGCAAGCAAGGCAAGTCAGTAGACGTTAAGTTCAACAAACAGCATTTTTATCATGCTTTTCTTAAATAAATACGTAAGAATGTTTTTGCTGTGGCAGAGTCAAGCACCATAAAAAGATAAAAATAAAAAAAAAAAAAACTTACCAGAAAATAAAACAAAACCCCATAAACTTAATCTTTATCAGTAACATTGTAGCACAGCATAAAAAGTACAATGCAGATATATCACTTCTGCACTAGAACATAACCAAGAAGATTAGAAATACTTGGATTTACTGCAGAAAATATTAACTCAAACTCTCTGTATTTAATCATGTTTTGGAAACCAACCCTACAATTGCAAAAATACTTCCTATTATTAATGTAGGTTTTAAAAGATGAGTCAGTTCCATTGAAGCTAAGCTCTGGATCACACAAGAGTCAGCAAGATAGAGATCTGAATTTCCCCCAGAGAAGCAAGAGGGAGGATTCGGTGAGA
Source organism: Eudromia elegans (assembly GCA_003342815.1). NCBI lineage: Eukaryota > Metazoa > Chordata > Aves > Tinamiformes > Tinamidae > Eudromia > Eudromia elegans. Next base: position 1,209,145 of record PTEX01000073.1, on the reverse strand, counting down.
GCACCGAGCTACACTTCAAATTCCACTCTCAATAACCAGCAGCAAGGCTGTCAGTTAGGGCAGGCCGGGACAGACGATCACGACCAAGCAGCGAACGCGCAATCCTTGGTCCGGCTCGCTGAGCTCTTTCCCTCCTGGAAAATCTGAGGACATGAAAAGAGCTGGCAGCTTGCACACAAGTCGTCAGGCCCCACGTCCCTCGGTCTGCCAGGCAACTTCTTGTGAAAACAGTAGGAAAACAGCAAGTCCCACGGACCATCTTCCCCAGCCCTGTGTGCTGACAGGTCCCAGATCCAGACTTACTGCAGCAGTCAATCAATCCCCTTCAGAAATCCACATTTTTGGGAGGGTGGCTAATTACTCTCTTCAGCATCTGAACTATCTATGCCCAAGAGAAAAATCACTGACTTAATACAAAGACATTTTGAGTGAGAGGATGGAGTTGTTTTGCACAGCTCTCTCATGGAACATGCATAATCCAAAAGGTTGCCAGCATTAATAGCCTCATGTTCATCAGTGTCCAGACTTTTTTGTCTTTTTAGAATTTATATATGGTGAAAATTAACATTTTGTTTAAGTGGAAGTTCTTTCTTTTTCCCTAAGTGAAGTTCATCTGAATCAACAGGAAAGTTTACTGATCAGTTCTGTAAATGTTTATTTCTGCAGAAACCCCCAAAGCCAGCATGAAAATTCAGGGAACTCCATGTCCTAAAGTTACGTTTTTTCTTTCCCTGTTTAAACCATCTCTTTTAAGAGGCGCTTCCCCTTCGGTCATTTATCATCCACAATTTTCTTTCACAAAGCTTGGTTACAAGTAGCTTGTTTTAAGATATTGATTAAACCATGACTAATGAGCTGTGCCAAGTGGAAAGGAAGGGCTTTCCAAATTGAAATCCAAGCATTAAAGAAAAGAGTTAGGCTGGGTGTTCAGCCTCTTACCAAGGTTACCAAGAGCAGCAATACCAATTCCTTCCTTAAATTTAAACTCAAGTCGGAGAGGAGGGAAGGAATGATACATCTGGGCAGGTATCAATGCCTAAACGTTCAAAAATAGCAGTCACAATTCAACGCGTTACACATATTCCCTAACCTTTGCTATTTATGAAGGAAAGAAAGAAACCCACTCAATCTCAGAGAGCAACCATGTTGAAAACCAAGTTAAAAGCAAAGCCCCAGAGCAGCCGCAGTTTGCTGGGCCCGGCACCCTTCCGATCGGGAAGGCCACAGTGGGAGGACGAGCGTAGATGGGGCAGCGCAGCTTTCCCCGGGCACGGCTCAGCGCTCGGGCGGGAACGTCGGAGCGACGGGACGGGACCGGCGACGAGGCCCGGCCCGGCACGCCGCGTCGTCCGTCGGCGGAGGCCCTCGGGCCGCGCAGGCCGCACACGTGAGGCGCAGCTAAGAGGATTTTGTGCCTTCTGGGCACGCAGGGCCACCCCTGCGAGACCCGGGCGCGCGGGGCAGCGAGGCACCGGCCCCGACGCGAGCCGGCCCCGAGCGCGCCGCAGAGACAGGCGGATCCGCAGGAATGTCGGGTGCCTTTCGCAGCGGCATTCCTCAAGAATACTATTTCTGTTGGCTCGGCGCCAGTATCAACTGCTTACTGTAAATATATATTGGAAGCAATACAAGGAGCAGGAGTCAAAGTTTCTAGGAGACACAAATAATAAAACGTCTGAGTGATACCGCTCCTGCACAGCAATCATCCTCGCGCTCTCCAGGGACAGAATCTCTTTGAAGGAAACCCTGTCCAACGTCCTGTGACTAAGAAAAGACATTTCCACGCGTTTCATTTATTTTGTGCCAGCAATCAAGCACACCCAGCAACTTTAAAATAAAGTTCGCGTGTAGTAAGAATAAATACAGAAGGAGATCGGGCCTACCACGCACACACGCCGCCCGGGAGCGGCAAGGGGCTCGGCCGGCAGCTCTGCGCTCCGCGGCGGGCACCGCCGCCCG